>CM037852.1:233692275-233879951 GCA_021234595.1 Delia radicum
CCACCCTGTATTACAAAACAAACAAAAAAACAACAACAATATTTTGTGGTTTTTTTCCCAGATTTTTTTTTTAAAAGAACTACAACTACTTTTACAATGTGTGTATACCCTCCGCACTATGGGATGGAAAACTATTTTTACAAACCGCTTGCGGAGACATACATAATGAAATAATTATTAAATACCCATTTACATTACGACACATATGTTTACACTATACATCACATCAATCAAACAAAAAGTGTAATAAAATTAAGTTGGTCAAAAAATTAAAAAAGAAAATATTTTATGCGTTTAGAGTGTTTTCGAGACACAAAAAAGAAAGAATGTGGTATTTTTTTCAAATAATATTAATCGATAATAATATAAATCGAAAAATAGGATCCAGTGACAAATAAATATGCTTTGGTGATATATTAAACTTTTGGCAAAAATTCGTAATTTTGTTGGCAGCAAAAATCATAAAATCATCATTTAGTTATTTTGGGTATTAAATATCGTCAAAATGACGATAAATCGTCAAACCTGGTAACACTGCATGCGATTGCTACTAAACATACATACATACATGCATACATACCATTTAACAAAAAAAACAACAACAATATTTTGTGGGTTTTTTTGTTTTTGTGCGTGTTGATTATGACCACGGATGGTAACAGATTCTATGTGGTTATTGGTTTGGTTAACGCTATTTTCTTTTATTTCGGTAACGGTATTTCAGAGGTAACTAGATTTCAGTTATTTCGGTTGCGGGCTTTAGCGCTAACGGTGTTTTATTTATTGCGTTAACGGTATTTTAGATACAAAATAACGTTACATTTAGTTATTTCGGTAACTTTATTTTAGGGAAAAGATTTTTCAGTTATTTTTTAACGGCATTTTAAGGGTAACGTTATTTTAGCTATTCAGGTAATGTTAATGCAAACTACAATTTTTGGCCCCATTATGCCCGAGTCTTAATGATTTTCTAGTTTATGATCATACTTTGGGAAAATATATATGTATATTTAAAGAAGTTTTTTTTCAGATCTTGGTAGATTATTTCGGTAACGGTATTTTATGGTATTGATATTTTAATTATATCGGTAACGTATTTTACGGATAATGGTATTTCAATTATTTCGGTACGGTATTTAAGATATTGATATTTTAATTATATCGGTAACGGTATTTTACGGATAACGGTATTTCAATTATTTCGGTAACTGTATTTTTGGGAAAACGATAGTCAGTTATAAGGGGTTTGAATCGGAGACAGTATTTAAGAGATATTGACTGCCATCCCTGATTGCGTATATTCTTGTGTATAAGCATTGAATGTACGTATGTATGATGAAATAAATAGAATATTTTAAAATTTGATTCAAAATTTTAAGAGGTATTCCCACATTTTCACTCATAACTTTTGAACGCGTTAACCGATTTTGATCATTTTCACTACCAAACTGCTCATGATATCAACAAACAATTTGACTGAAAATTAGCAACACCTCTTCTGTATTAGCGGAGTATTTGTATTAACACAGACAGACGGACAGACGGACAGACGGACAGACGGACAGACGGACATGGCTATATCGACTTCTCTATTCATGCTGATCAAGAATATATATAGTTTATGGGGTCCCAGATTTTTTTAAAAGAATTACAAACATTTGACAAAGTGATATATACCCTCCTGCACTATGGGATGGAGGGTATAAAAAACTGAAAAAATCTCCTCTTTTTTGCCTTTGACGACCAATGTCCCATATTTTATTAGTGTACTGTAGAAGATGGAATGAATTAAATCTAAATTTTCAAATTTTTTTCAATAAAAATTTTGACTTGCAATAAGAAAAACAAATTTAGATCGTTCGTTCTACAGAATTCGTTCTACAGAATTCCAAGCCAGATCGATTAAAAATTACATATTTTGTACCGACAACTTTCATTGACTCAATGAAACATTTCTTTGGGGACTTTTTTATGAAAAAATTCATTGGATTAATTAAGGAATTCATTAATACTACGCACAAATTTCTATCAGTGTATGTCCAATATTTTTTAACTTTGGGGTCAACCTTTCGGCTCTTAGGTCATATTGGTCCACTCGAAAAAAAGGGATCAAAATTGTAGCTAATACAACAAAAAATAAAAATGATGCAGATATCAACCATTCGTCGTCAAATGGTTAAAATAGATATTGTTTCTCCAAGATTTAAACTTTTTTTCTTAAATATTATTATTTTTTTTTTTGCTTTAAATACATTGAATTTTGCTTTTCTCCCCATGACTATAAAATTGTCCATTGTATCATTATTAACATGATATATATGATTTACAAATACTTACATAAATCCCCCCAATATGTACCTATTCATAACTTGTAAGTGCATCAAAGAATTTTTTAAATATCTTATTCAATAGTGTATAATTTAAATATAAGCCGGATTCATGTATCCGATGTACAGAGGGGAGTACATGTAAGTACTTTTTACACCTAAAATTACAGGCCGAAAAATATTTGATACTAGAATTGAAGTATACTTTTCTAAAGGTACAAGGTACTCTGAATACAAATCTAGTCTCCACTCTCCGACATCAGGCGTTCAAGCTTTATTAACGGGAAAAGTGTAGTTTTTTTTATTAAAATGCTCCGCTTTTTTACCTTTCTGAAATATCTTAATAAAAAAAACTTTTTTTTGTAAACCTTCTTAACCCCCCCGTCAAACACATATTCTGAAACCTTCGAACAAACACATATGCCCATATACCGTAACTTTGAATTGAATGAAGTATGCTCTTATATTATTTTGGTAAAAATGTAAACAAATTTTTATTCATTTTCTTGAATGCACGAAAAAACAAGTATAATCAACTTTGGAATGTTGTTGGCACACAGGATTAGTGCATTTGGTACAAAAACGTGGCTTCCTACGCAGCTTTTCGACTTGCATGAGAAAAATTCTGCAATCTTTTCTGGAATTCAGTGTACTAGGGCCGCTTTGTTGGTTAGGCAGCATGTTGCTGGGAATATTCAACGGCCTTCCAAAGAAAGATTCAATGACCAAACGGGTTGAATGTTGTCCCAAAATATGGTTGTTGTTGTATAGGGGTCTGGCCAGGCATATGTATTTGTTCGAGGGGGGACTTTTTTCTTTTGCAGTTTTCGTTGTGTTGGAACGATATTTTTGATTTTTTTTACAGATAAAAAGCCAACAACATTTTAGGCGGCCACCGGGAAATACAGGTATCTACCTAAACTAGAAGTATGTGTAATTAACGCTCAAAAATTAAATATTCCTGGCCAGAACCATGTGCTTGTCCAAGGGTTAATCTGATTTTATTATTTAGTAAACACATTATTGTAGAACTACACTCAGAGAATTTTTGCTTTAAAAATAAGTAGTTGTTTGAGTTGTAATACATTTCTTTATTTTTAATGTAAATGTCAGTCATTTGTAGAACAAATTACATTTTTTTTACGAACCTTGTAAATTATTTAAAAAAAAACAAACCACATCAAATGACTGTTTTATGATTTTACATTCATTTCTTACAGTAGTTTTTTGTTATTTAAACAAAATAAAAAAATGAATGTTTGTTAATTTTTTACTAACATGTGGTTCATTTTTACTACAATTGTTAGTCATTTACTGAAATGTAAGTCGTCCTTTCTTAAAGTGAAATTTCATTTATTTTAACTACATTTACAGTGGTCTTTATCAACTTAGTATTCTAAGTGTATGTTAACATAAAATATCACTTTGAATATTCAAGTTTCACGCTATTTTTCCAAATCATTTCTGCCACATGTCTGTCATCAAGAGATGGTATATTGTGTCTTTGATTTCTTTTCGTCAAATTGAAATGAATTTATATGTAAATATTACAGAGCTACAAGAAAAGAAATACAACATTTAATAATATTCAAGTAAATAAATTTGTCGTTAGTGAGCCATCGAAAACACCTATGTGTATTTTTATTATTTTTTTTATTGCAGTTTTGAGAAGCCTATTTGGTCTTGCATTAAGCCACCAAAGCGTTTCACGTTATCTCTACTGGTTTCAAAGTTAGCAAAAACTCCCATGTGTAACCCCTTAGTAAAAATTCTGCTAAAATACACCTTTGTGTTTACTACACATAAGTATTTATGATTTAAATTTGAAAACTATACAGTTCCTTTGATTTTATATCAAAATAATATTGAACCAATTTTCTTACACTTTTTTTTTAAATTTCGAGGTAGAGAAATATTGCTTTCAATATTTTTGAAATCTATCCTCATGGGATGACAAAAAATCGTATATTATGGGCTGGGTAGAACTGCGTAGTAATCCAATTAGAAGAAGACTTACTTCGATAAATCCAATGAAAAATTATCGCTTTGACTGTTATTTACCATCTGCAGAAGGAAAAAAGTTCCGGTTTTTTTTTTGGGGGACTTTCGACTTAGAATAAAAAGCTTAAGCAATGGACTTTTTTCAAAATAACGATTCCAATGAAGAACGCAGTTTAAAAGTTTCAAGAAATGTTGCCGACGCTGTGGTTGTTACAATTAAATTTATTTAGACAAACAAGTTTAATTTTATACTATGAATTCCTTATTTAAAATTTTTATTTGAATTTTTTTAATGTTATATTTTTCTTAAGAATTTTTTTTTTGCCTGTAAAAAAGCACTATGATCTTATACACTATATACGATACTATTATGAATCCCCCCATATTTGATTTAATAAAAATACAATAAAGATACAACAAACTGATATAAAACTCAGGTATTTCAATTTGCATTGACTAATGAACAGTGAAGCCTTCATGTACTGTTTTAAAATATCCCTGTTCTCACTGCTCGTATGATTAGTTCTCTTTTTAACTTGTAGAAAAAAAAACACACATTTGTCTTAAAGCTATTTAGAAAATGTTTAATGATATGCCGAATAAAAAGTTTCAAATAAAATCCTTTTTTTAAGATGTATCCGTTTACAGGAATTTTACTATATTGTAACACTCGGAGAAAAATTATGGTTTAAGAGTAACATGTTATAACTGGAAATTCGACATGATTGGTGACACGAAATTATCATATTACTCGTATAATAATGTAGTGATCATAAATATGATTCTGACTAATCATATTACGAACACTGATGACAATTTTATAATCATCTACATACAAAAAAATAAAAACCCATTTCAATCACGAAAACCACCCATTCAATAACTTTATTTGGTGAAACTCGGACAATAACGAAATATGCTAATTCAATTATAAATTGTTAGCTCTTTAATTGAATTATTTTTCAATTAAATAATAACTCATTTAGTTAAAAAGTGATCAATATTATATACCTTCACAAAAACCAAAAAAAAAATTATTGTTGAAATATGTTTTTTTTCTGCCTTACCAAATGTTTTGATAACATTGAATTTAAAACGGCATGAAATTCTCATTTAGTTATCAGATTTATTTATACTTATGTGAACAAATTTACACAGAAATTTGTTTTTTTCTTTCTATTGAAGCGAAGGGACTATGGCAATTTTTATTTTTGGATTTTCTCTTTCCAGAAATTAGACCTTTTGTTAAAATCAGATTTTTTTTTTTTTGTTTGAAATAATTTTTAATTTATTTCTGTCATTTTCGTTCTGTTTAAAAAATTATAATTATATTTTTATTAAACAAAATTAAACTTTAAAAATGACACTATCAAATTTATGAGAATGTTTTAGAATAAATTAATATTAAGTTTGATATAATTTTTATTAAAAATAAAAATTATGTTTTTTCGACCTTTAATTGTAAACAAAACAGGGGAAGTCGGTTTTACTTCCCCTGTTTTGTTTACAAACTAAACAAAATATAAAAAGGAGAGAAAAACAAAAAACGTGTATTGAATATCCACCAGAGGTGCACCTTGCACACATAACAAACAAGTTTTCAATTTATTTTTTGATCAATGGTTATAATCTTTAACTTCAAGCTCATATGTATATTAGTTCTCATGTAGTGAGTAAACTAGTTCATATGAATGTTTGATGTTTGGCATATGATTGTTACAGCTTTCAGAACGTGTTCTGATGATGGGAACCTAGAAAATTCCCGAAATAGATCTATCAACACATTCCTGAAAGGGTAAAATAATAAATTTGAGAACAAAAAACTCTATAGATTATTTGTTAGGACAATATCCTAATGAAGAAATATAGAGTATGGCCTCGAACTTGAATAATTTTCATTCTCATAAATTAATATTCATATTGAAACATCCAAAACTAAATTATTTCACTTAATAAAGTAATAAACCTAATAAGAATTAATATCTAATCTAAAGGAAATGAATTTATAATATTTATTACTAATACTAGTAAACATAAACATTTATAAAAAAACAACTACATACATACATGTTTGCTTTTGAGCGATAATATAAAAAAATTTCAAGCAAATTTTGAGCAAATATTTAATTGATTGAATTAATTTTTAATTGCCAGCTTTTAAAATTTTCAACAAACCGACTTAATTGAAAGAAGTAGGGAACATTTTTTTTCTCTGCTACTATATTAATATAGTCATTAAGATCATATTATAATTGTTACTTGTTTATCATTACGTATTTCAAATCATAATATAATGCTCTAAAATTATATTTTTTCTCTATGTGTATAACTCGTTATACAATAATTGGAATGAAAAATCACAAAGGGTACTTTACACCAACACATTTTAATTGTAGGTTTTAATTTCAAATGCACTTTTAAGTAGTTTGTATTTGTATTTAAGTATTTGTTATTAAGTATTTGTAAATTCGTGTTTAACTGAAATTAAAAGTTTATACAAGAAGTTTAAGTTTCAAGCACGCAATATTTAACAAAAATAAAAATAATACGAGCATTTAATTTAAAAGTGAAATTGTAGATTAATTTTGTTACATATTTATTCTAGAAGTATTTTACAATTTCCAACAACGTGGAATAATTTATGACTATAATTGTGTTAAATGCAACATTTTTATTATAAAAGTGTAGAGACATGATTTATAGATGTGTAGGTAAAATTGTTTCGGCAATAAAATATAAAAATAAGTTAATAATATACACAATTAACATTTAAATTTATATGGTGTATTACATCTCGGTTTTATTATGCTAACGGGTGTCTTCTAAATTAAGTTCAAATAATTCTCAAACAATTTGTCATGGCTTCAAACCTTCTGCAAATAATGACTTTTTTATACATCATGAAACTAATGCGCACTGAATTTCCAAGCGTATGATTTATTTTATTTATATGTACAAAATAAACACTCATACGCCTTAGTGCTTTATACTAGGTTTATATAGTGTACCACTGCACAATGGTAGATTACGGTCATAACTCAATTACTTCTTTGTTTATAAATTTAAATAGTTGAAATTTGGTGGACGAATAGAGGATATAGTTTTTATTTTTTAAATCGTTGATAGCCTACCTCCAGTTCTAAATACCATTAGTTCTGGCTTAAGCATATTCACTTGCATATTCCATTTTTCGCATTAACTTTCTAATTTTTTAACCATTAGTTGCATTGTTTCTGTAGTGTCTGATAGTAAAACAATGTCATCAGCATAACGAAGCAAACGACCATTTATTTCTTGTGTCATCAGACCACTTCCCAGTAAAAAAACGTTGCTTACCAGCAAGTTGGTTTGTTAGGGAGTAAGCCAAAAATTTTTATGTGGCGAATTCCCACATGAAAGCATTACTTTTGATCAACATAAGCGCGGTTTTTAGTGCTTATAAAATGCTGTGATTTCTTGGCTTTCAGTAAAATCATATTTAATGTCCACATTATTACAATTAAAAGTATATTTCTACAGATATAAAATGTTGTTGTTAAAATTTTATTGTATTAATAATCACGTGCGAGCTCTTCAGAAACAAATAAATGACTAAATATTTTTTATAACATACTCAAAAATACCAAACACAATCGGAAATCACTAGGGAAAATTGGCACAGATCGTTTATAATCCACTATATGAAACTTTTTGCGTTACAAGCTGTATCCTTGTAAGGGAATAGGGTAAGCTGCTTACACCCTGAATCCGTGTAATAGAAAACAGAAAGCTCAAAATTGTTTTTGTTTATTTTTATTCGAAAATTATTCGTTTATTTAGCTGCTGCTCAGTATTATGTTATGGTAAGCACTTATATCAGCGCATTTGTTTTATCCAGCTTCTAAAAACATGAAATTGTTTTACTGGGTTACCAAGTATTCGCAAAGGTCATTAAGGTGAAGAGTAAAATGCATTGGGAAAAGAAGACACTCTCGTGGGTAAAAGTTTAACTATATTCGGTTACATTGTTACCTACCCATACCGCCGTTTAAGCATTAATGTTGTCAAAAGAAGCGCAAAAGAAGAGCTTCACATTTCTTACGCAGACATGAATTTATTGCTTCTTAGAGCACATGAAAGAATCGCTTAAATGAGACGTACCAAGTGGGACATCACGAACAAAACTCATGCCTTCTGGAATTGTTGTTGTTAATGATTTCCCCAACTGCTGCTGGGTAAGTACTATTTTATGCTGGGGTGTAACTTGTATATGAGCAGCTTTCTTGGTACTCTATCGAACGCTCCCTTAAAGTCCACGAAGAATGCATATACTTTCTTTGTCTCTTTGAGCTTGTTATACCCTATAACCGATAAATTATAGATGTTGTCCACCGTTGAATATTTATTAATTGTAATAATTCGTTTAGAATATTATGTTTTTCGACTAACGTTGTAAGTCTATTATTTATAATTCCCATCAGTAATTTTGCCACACATTTCATAAGGGTTATTCCTCTATAGTTGTTTGTACAATTTACATCGCCTTTTTTAAATATTGCAAATAATATACTTTGCTTAAACTCTACATCAACTTTCCCAGTTTCAAAAATTTACATTAACCCTTTCACTGCCCTTGTACACATTTTTAAAAATATCATAATGAAATAAAACTTTATATTTGTCTTTAAATATGGTCAGTAAGATATTGATCCTTGAAAAAAAAAAATCATTATATTAAACTGTATATCATGGCTACATAGTGGCGATATTTGCTAACAAAATCAGATTTTTTGATCTCGCAAACTAGAAATGCTAGAATCTCGGAATTTGGCATTTGACTTCATCTACTGAAAAGAACAAAACCACACAAATAATTTTTGGTTATTCGAATGTTTTAGTGGTCAAAATTTTTTGAGAAGTTCCAAAATACCGATTTTCGTGCCTATTTTTTGGCGGATAGGAGGGGGAGATGGCAAATGCCCAAACCTTTTTATTTTTACAAGAGTTAAAAGTCGAAATAGAAATATATCCACAAAGAAAAAGTCGGTAGGGAAAGGATTAAAATCAGTTGCTAACTAGTTCGTTAATAAACTCGGCAGTAGCTAAGGCAAAACAATACCATTATTGCGATTCAGTAACTTGGTTTATTTTTATTTTTAATAAAAATTATATCAAACTTAATAATCGAATTGTTTAAAAAAAGTACACTTAGAATACTATGTAGGTAAAGACCACTGCAAACGTAGTTAAAAACAAATGAAATTTCATTTAGAGAAAGGACGACTTTCATTTCAGTAAATTCAACTAACATTGTCATTTATTTTTTAATGTTCAAAAAATTACTAACAATTGTAGTAAAAATTAACCAAATGTTAGTAAAAATAAAAAAAAAAAAAAAAAAAATTATTTTTTTTTATTTTTTTAAATAACGAAAAACTACTGTAAAATTGAATGTAAAATCATAAAACAGTCATTTGATGTGGTTTGTTTTTTTAAATGAACTACCGGGTTAGTAAAAAATGTAATTTGTTCTACAATTTGTTCTGACATTTACATTAAAAATAAGGAAACTGTATTACCACCAAAACAACTAAATATTTTTAAAGCAGAAGTTCCCTAAGTGTAAACAACAAAATTAACGATTTTTGTTTTCATTAACATTTTAAACGATATTCGCTATTGTTAAAGTCATCTGTAGTGCGATTCAGTAATTTTTAACGATCCGATAATCGCAAAATATATCGACAACTTTTGTTGTTTGCACTAACGATTAAGTGATTCACTAAGTACACCTTAAAAATAGTCGACAACTCTATTTTTCTATTTAAAAATTTAACAACACAAAAATTGTTGTAGTTTAGATAACAACAGCAGCTGACTTTGACAATAGCGAATATCGTTTAAAATTGTTAATGAAAAAGAAAATCGCAAAAAGGCGGGGTAGAGAAGAATGAGTGTATTTTCTAAAAATCATAACTACACTCAAAAAAATAAGTTAGTAAAACGTCTTGTAAATCAGGTATACTATTTTTTAGCAAAATTTTTTGCTAAACTCGTGTTTTCAGCTAAAATTTTTGTTATACTTATTCAGCACTTAACTGTTTTATACTAATGCTTTACTAATATACTAATGTTTTACTAATTTATTTTGCTAAAAAAAAATTGTGCTGATAAGCGCATTAATAGCGTGGACGACAATCAGATTGAAAGATATACGCAAAATGAAGTAGATGTCGCGGCATGTCAAGATGTAGTAGAGAAGAGGAAAAATGATACTTAAAAGTACAACTTCAACCATGGAAGTTTTTGTATCTCTTTTTCATACATAAAACAAAATTGAGGAGTTTCCTTATTGCAAAAAAGGGTTGTTTTTTCGTTTTGTTTGTTTTTGTTTATTTTTTCGTTTCGTTTCTATAATTATCTTTGGCAGTTGCGTTCTTTAAACGATAGCATCATTTAGACAACCATTGATGTAAGTAATTGAAAGAAAATTTTTGTTTGTTGTATATATTTATTTCTATATATTTTCAGATATTAAATTAATTCATGTCGGCAATGTGGGAAAATGAAAATTTTTATATTTCGTTATTATAGTAAATTATTTTTAAAAGGATCACAAAAATATGTTTTATGATTTTCAGCAAATAAATTAACTAAATTACAATTTTTCTACAAATTTTTTGCGTTTTTTTTTCAGTTTACTAAAATTCAGCAAAAAATTTATTAATTTTTAACAAGGCTTTTTTATTTCTAATCTACTAAGTGTTAGCAAAACTTTTGCTGAATCTACAAATTTTGTTGCTAAAAATCAGCTCGCTGATTTTCAGCAAAAGATTTTGCTGACATTAGCAACTTTTTTGCTAGCATCCTCCTGACTAAAATTTTGCTGACTCAGCAAAATTTTTTGCTGACTTTACAAACTTTTTTTTTGAGTGTACATTGTAAATTTTCAATTTTCTGAATCAGACTGCGGAGTTTCTGGTATTGAACCTTCGTCAGTGACCCTGTTTTGTTTTTTAATAATGCAATATTTGTTATGTTTTTATTTGTTCGATTGCGTCTATATGAAATTTTCTGTGCAATCACTGACCGTGGTATAGATAAACTTATTTCTAATGCAACATGCACTCGCACTACACGTTAGACAGATTGTTGTTAATTTTGTTGTTTACTTTTTTTAACAATTCGAGTATCGTTAAAACAAGTTAATGAATCGCACTACTGTTTTTGTTATCTAAACGACAACAATTTTTGTGTTGTTTATTCAATCGAGAAAAAGTTACTTTTTTAAATAGAAAAATAGAGTTGTTGACTATCGTTAAGGTGTAATTAGTTAAACGCTTAATCGTTACTGCAAACAACAAAAAATGTCGATATATTTTTCGATTGTCGGATCGTTAAAATTACTGAATAGCACTACTGGTAGACTTATTAGAAAAATGTTCTATCCATTACAAAAACAAAATATCAAAAATTCATACAAAAAAATAAACCAAAAAAAAAACAATATAATGTCAAACAAAATTCCCTAATTCTCCCTAATGTCTTTACCTTGTATTGTTACGCCATGAACAGTGGCATATTTACACGTTTCCGTATTCTCCAAGCGCTTTATTCAACTTAGTTTTTTTTTTTTTTTGAGAATAGTTAAATTATCATTAGCTGTCATATTTTTATCCAAATCACAATCCGTATGCCTTATCGAAGTATATTGAATGTCCTTTGAAAGTTGCGATTGACTTAATAATGATTCAAAGTATATTTTAAAATTTTTTGCTAAAATTGAATTATTAATTATATAGCAGTCACCTCTTATTTATTTTGCTAACATCCACCCACCATTGCTAGGAATCAGTCATTTCATTAATTTTATTGTTACTCTTTTCTTTTCTTACATACATTAAGGTATTGATATTTGGCTTGGAGATACTTTTCTTTATATTGCTGGTTAATTGTTCTTCCAAATTCATTGATTAGCTCAAATGATTTTTTTCTGGCTTTTAGACAGCTGTAATTGACAGAGATTACATAGATCTCCAACTGTTTGACATTAGCTGTCAGTGCACGTAACTCATGAGAATGTTTTGGACATACGTCGTATACCTATACAAAAAATATTTTAATGTATATGAAAAAATGTGTTCGTTGTTAAAAGAAGAAGAGTTTAAGATATACACTCTAATAAATTTTTGTTTAAATTTACGATATTTAATAGTAGGTAACTTTTTACCTACTAAATGTGTATGTAAAATTGCGAAAAAAATAAAATAATGCACATAATTTGTTTAATTTTTATGCACACAAAGTGTGTAAATATACTATAAGTTTTCATTTATAGATATATACAGTCAAAAAAAAAAGTTTGTAAAGTCAGCAAAAAATTTTGCTGAGTCAGCAAAAATTTAGTCAGGAGGGTGCTAGCAAAAAAATTGCTAATGTCAGCAAAATCTTTTGCTGAAAATCAGCGAGCTGATTTTTAGCAACAAAATTAGTAGATTCAGCAAAAGTTTTGCTAACACTTAGTAGATTAGAAATAAAAAAGCCTTGGCAAAAATTAATAAATTTTTTGCTGAATTTTAGTAGACTGAAAACAACGCAAAAAATTTGTAAAAAAAATTGTAATTTAGTTAATATATTTGCTGAAAATCATAAAACATATTTTTGTGATTCTTTTAAAAATAATTTACAATAATTACGAAATATAAAAATTTTCATTTTCCCACATTGATGTCATGAATTAATTTAGTATCTGAAAATATATAGAAATAAATATATATAACATAACAAAACGTTTCTTTCAACTACTTACATCAATGGTAGTCTAAATGATGCTTTCTTTTAAAGGACGCAACTGCCGAAGATAATTATAGAAACGAAACGAAAAAATAAACAAAAACAAACGAAACGAAAAAAACAACCCTTTTTTTTGCAATAAGAAAAAGGAACCATAAAAATCTACCTAAGATTTGTGTCTTTGTCTTTCGCTTTACTCTGTCTACATGTCTGTATATGTTTGTTTGCAATTTGACCACACTAGATTATTAATCTATTAACATTTATTATAGAAATACATATTAAATTTAAATATTTTCTTTTGTCTTTTATTTTATTAATAGACAATTATTTTCACAAGCCGGCGGCAACGCAAAATTTAAGTTGTTTTAATCCTCAATTTTGTTTTATGTATGAAAAACAGATACAAAAGTCTTCCATGGTTGATTTTTTTATATGTCTTATTAGAGTTGTACTTTTTAGTATCATTTTCCTCTTCTCTACTACATCTTGACATGCCGCGACATCTGCTTCATTCTGCGTATATCTTTCAATCTAGTTGCCGTCCAATTTTTTTTTTAGCAAAATTAATTAGTAAAACATTAGTATATTAGTAAAGCATTAGTATAAAACAGTTAAGTGCTGAATAAGTATAACAAAAATTTTAGCTGAAAACACGATTTTAGCAAAAAAATTTGCTAAAAAATAGTATACCTGATTTACAAGACGTTTTACTAACTTTTGTATTAACTTATTTTTTTGAGTGTAACATAAAAATGGATTTATAGTAATTAGCTTATTTTGAAGAATTTTTCATACCATAATTTGTTTAGGAAAATTTACACTATTTTTATTTTTTGTAAAAGGTCCTCATAATTTTAGAGTTTTAGGAAATGTGAACAGAATCTGAGGATTTTCTAAAGAAAAATAGCCTCAGAATCTGAGAATCGATACCAATAATGATACCGTTATTAATTTCAGTGACCAACCTTGATTAATAGTATCAAGTAATATAAAGCCTCTTATTTAAATTTGATAGTTTTACTGTTTTTCTTTCTTAAAAAGGCAGCTTCTAGGACTAAAAAAATTATGGAAATATTTACACTTAGAGAAATAAAGTGTCAATCGAATTCAAAAGTGTATTTTAATGGTAACAACTTATAAATTCAGTTATTACAAGCGAAATTTTGCATTCGATTTCTGAATATTTTTTTAGGTATTGCAACTGAAATTCAGTTCAATTAACCTAACTTGGTTGTGAAAGCTAATGTTGAGTTGTAGCAAACGACTGAAATTCATTATAACCGAATTTCAGTAGGCAAATAGCTTAATTTTTCTCTGTGTGTAATAATTAAAAGCTAAATTAATTTTGATAAACAGACAATTTTACTACTTTTTTATCATAATGAAAATTATTGGTTTTTATTTGGAAATCGATATAATAAAAGCTGCAAATTTGATGTATCATTTAATTAAAAATAGCTAACTCATAATAGAAAAGCTGCCAGACTTTTTATATTTGGAATACAAATTTTAATTTTGTACCAAAAGTAATAAAAAAAAAATGCAATTGAAGGGCTTATAGAAAAAAACTTGTTTTTTGCTTTTTAAAGTTGGAAAACATATAGAAATATGAATACTGCTGGTCTTCTATATTCTACACTCAGGGAACTTCTG
This sequence comes from Delia radicum, assembly GCA_021234595.1. Lineage (NCBI taxonomy): Eukaryota > Metazoa > Arthropoda > Insecta > Diptera > Anthomyiidae > Delia > Delia radicum. Next base: position 233,707,032 of record CM037852.1, read on the forward strand.
TTAAAAATATGTAGTTGTTTGGGTTGTAATACAGTTTCTTTATTTTCAATGTAAATGTCAGCCATTTGTAGAACAAATTAAATTTTGTAGTTCATTTAAAAAAACAAACCACATAAAATGACTGTACAGTAGTTTTTTGTATTCTCAAAAAATAAAAAAAAAAAAATGCTTGTCTATTTTTTACTAACATGTGGTTTACTTTTACTACAATTGTTAGTCATTTTCTGAACATTTAAAAACAAATGACAATGTTAGTTAAATTTACTGAAATGTAAGTCGTCCTTTCTTTAAGTGAAATTTCATTTGGTTTTAACTACATTTGCAGTGGTCTTTATCTGCATATTATTCTAAGTGTAGGGAAGGGCGGTAAGTTTTTGAGCTAGACTGCTTCCAAAAGATTGTTAATGGATATCTAAAAAACCGCGAAAACAAGAAAATAGTCAAAGTGGCTTATCAAGTGTTTATATAAGCCCTTAAATTTTTTTCAGTTCTGTCCACATATTACCTCTGTGCATTGCCCTAAAACCATAAATTAATTTGCTGGGAAATTAATATCTATAATTTTGTTACTAACTTCAGATTTTGTTTTCACACAAAATAGCCTTAGCCTTCTCCTTGATTGTGTTGATTTCTTTTAATATGCATGTGTCCACACGAGTTGTTTCATTGAATAAATGAATGACTGATAGAATAGAATAGAAACCAAATACAAATTTATTCCAAAACAAACATTGTACATTAGGTATGGGATAGTGTTTTATGGAGATTTGAATGTGCTAGAAGCCCTTATTTTGGGAGATTCGAAATAAAAATGCATGAGCCATGATATGGGCAAGGTGGATTACGGGCAAGTGGGTCAAATAGAGGGGAAAAGGGGAAATCCACAAAAAATCACACAAGTACCACTTAGTCGTCCCTGGAGGGTTAAAGTCTTAGACCGATCCGCATTAATTTTTCTCCCCCAACATTTTTTTTTCGAACCTACCTAACCCCTAACTGCACTCACTATGGGAACTCCCATCCAAAAATGTAATTTTTATTAAATTTGCTCCCACTGCTCTAACCGTGCCCCTAGCGGAGTAAAATGTATGACTGAACCCCAGTATTTTCTCCATCCAAAACTTTTCTCCACTCCCTAAAGTGCTTCCATTCAAAATAACATTTTGAAAAATTTGCTGCCACGGTGCTCCCAGCGGAGTCAAATGTATGACCGAACCAAATATTTTTCTAGCCTACCTCCCGCCCATCTCTACTCCCTAAGGGGGCTCCCATACAAAATGAAATTTTGTAGAATTTGCTCCCAACGCTCTAACTGTCTCAAGAGGTCCCCTAGATGAGTCAAATGTATGACCAATCCCTAATGTTTTTTCAACGTCAATAGAACATACGTAGACCCTATCTCCACTATCCACAGCCCACTTACGGAGTGAAGATGGGGTGTGGACATGTTTTGACAAAATGTTTGGGTTGAGCAAGCATAAGAAGTCGGTCATACATTTGACTCTTCTAGGGGCACGCAGTTGACAGTTCGAACTGTGGGAGCATATTTTATAAAAATGTAATTGTGTATGGGAGCCCCCTGGGCGAGTGGAGATACCGGGTATGTATGTTCTGAGAAGATGTTGCTATTGAAAAAGTATATATCGCTCAAACATTTGACTCCGTATAGGTTTGAAAACCATATATCGGTGAAACATTTGACTCCGATAGGAGCACGCTTAACACAGTTAGAGCGGTGGGAGCAAAATTTCCAAAATGTCCTTTTGAATGGGAGCCCCCTTGGTGAGTGCAGTTAGAGGATTGGTATGTTCTGAGAAAGTGTTGGGATTGTGAAAAATTGGGGGTCATATATTTAATCCAGATAGGGACACCGTTGGGAAAGTTAGAGCAGTGGGAACAAATTTTATAAAAAATTAAATATTTGAATGCTAGCCCCTCTTAGGGAGTGGAAATAGGGGTTAAGTATTTTCCGAAAAAATTTTGGAGGTGGAATTAGTGTGGGTCGGTCTTACCACTCTATGGACGACTCCGGGGCAGTTGTGTGTTTTTATATGAATTTTTTCCCCTTTACCCCCATCTTTGACCACGTATATAAAATATAAGTTGGCATCACTGTCGTGTATAGACGTATTTTTGATAAGCTAATAATTTGCTGTGCTTTTTTTAATAAATACAAACGTTTTTAAAAACATTAAATACCTAAAGCTTATTTCTAAGCATATAATCAGTCCTGGTGAATGTGAGAGTGAATACGTTTATAGAGAAAAGCTTATATAAATACTTAATTTTATAAATAAAAATTTATATAAAACAAATAAAACAAATAAAGAAACACAAAGAACACATAAAAATAACAAACAATAATATATTGCACTTTGTTGCTAAACATATAAACGTCATATAAACGTCAAACTAATTTTTGTAAACATTTGTAAACATTTGTCTTTATTGTTTAACTGGTTCCCGTACATATATGGAATTTTAAGTTTATTTATTTATCCGTGACAACAACCCTTTCCTTGATCTTAACTTAACTCTACTATATTGGAACGTTATTCCACATTCCCACTGCAATAAAAGCTTTTATTAAAGTTTATCTACCTGAGACAACAACCTTAACCGTTTTTATCCGTTAATTTTAAAATTGATTTCTTAGTACACCAAATCCTCAATTTACACATTAGCCAATTATTTTAAGCCCAACTATTTCAAACAAACAATCTCAATTATAAAAATAATAAAATACCAATAATGCCTGATAAAATTAATCCTACCAAAAGATCAAGAGTGGAAGCTAATATCTCAGGGGAAAACATTAATACAATGCAGACAAATTCTGCCAGAACCTCCAACGTTGATGTCTCTAATCGTATGAGCGTAATTCAACTTATAGATAATAGATTTGATGACATGAAGTTATTTATGGAAGAAACAAAAAAGGATTACTTAATCGAATTAAAGGATCTTATTGAAGAGAGGGAAACTTTACTCCTAGATAAAATCAATAAAATAACTTATGATTTAAAACAAGAAATATCATCTATAAATGAAAGAGTTGATAAGCTTGAAGCCGTTGCTGACGAATTTTTGGAATTGAAGTCGCAAGTTCAGGAACTTAAGTTACAATGTTTGAGGCAAGAAAATATGGTTGTTGCGTGTGATTTGCGGATAAACAATATTCCTCTACATAGTTCGGAAAATCTGTATAACATTTTTGATTCAATTTGCCATTTAGTTAATATTAAAACCCCGCATATTAAATCAATTTACCGTCTCATAAACAAGAACAATTTGAAAAAGAATAATTCTCCCGAAGCGCCAATTATAGTAAATTTAATGTCCCCTTACGACAAAAACTTTGTTCTTAAATCTATAGCAGCTTACAAAAAGAACATAAGCAACGATAATGCTCCGTTGTTACTGCAGCACATTGGCTTCGATTCCACACGTCCGTTTTATGTCCATGAAAGCCTCACCAACAAAAACCATAAAATTTACTTGGATGCATTACAACTAAAGAAGGATAAATGCTTATTTTCCGCTTACACTTACCGCGGTTTAGTATATGTTAAGAGGACTAATAATGATACTCCCCAACGAATCGACTACTTTGAACAACTAAGTCAGTTTTTTCCTGAATCTGATAGAGGCGGTCAACAAAGTCTACAACAACAAAATCAAGCATCATTTGTCATCGAACCAGATGCGGAAGCAAATGATCATCAAATTAGTGCCTCATTATTATAATTTAGTTCATACTATCTTACCAAATTCAATCTTAGAACTCTTTTTTTACTTTAATTTTTATCATATCTGCACTTTCTCTGTAACCTTTACTTTTTACATTATTTGCATTACTGTTAGGCCCTTAACAATCTTTTCATACAATAATGAACGCTTCAGGTAGTACAAACTATTATTCCAAAGACTCCACTATGAATATGATCAGAATACTAGGTAAACAACGTTTGGGTATTAAAATTTGTCATATTAATGCTCAAAGTCTGAATAATAAAGTTGATGAGTTCAGATTTATTTTTGAGAACTCCGGGATTGATGTGATTTGCGTTTCGGAAACATGGCTGCATGAAGATACCCCTGATAGCCTTATTTGTCTGAACGGATACAAAACCTTTAGAGCTGATAGAAAAACTCATGCAGGTGGCGTTGCTATTTTCGTAAGGAATAAAATCAATTGTAAACTAGTTTGCACATCTGTCACAGAGCCAATCAATCCGATTAATGGAACTAAACCAAAAAAGGTCGTTGAATTTTTATTTATTGAGATTTTGTCACTGGGTAGAAAACTTATTTTAGGTTCCGTGTATAGGCCAAATCGTCGTATCAATATGGATATATTCTTTCATAAACTGGGCTCCTTATCAATGACATGCGATGATTTAATAGTATGTGGAGATATAAACTCTAACTTGCTTATAGATGAAACTCTAATGGCTGATATGTTAGAAATCGGACTTAAACCTACCAACACCGAACAACCAACACACTTCACAGATACTAGCAGCACCCTTTTAGATGTTTTCTTCGTTGGCAGTATTTCACGTGTACAATTGTATGATCAAATACCTGCGCCTGCTTTCTCGAAACATGATTTAATATTTCTTACCTATGATTTTAATTTGAATGTTGAAGTGGAAACATATACATATAGAGATTTCAAAAACATCAATATGGAACTCTTAAACGATGAATTTTCACATATTAATTGGGATGCGGTTTATTCAATGACGTCGGCTGATTCTAAATTATCGTTTTTGGAATCCAGCATTACACACCTCTACAATCTAACAGTACCCGAAAAAACTAAATGCATAACGAATAAGACAAGACCATGGTACACGTCTGAAATTAAGGCTTTAACTGAGAGTAGAGATCGGGCTTTTATGAGTTGGAAACGCTTCAAAACCACCATATTACGTGAAGAATTTCGAAAGGCTAGACGTAAGGTAAATAACTTGATAACGAAAACAAAATCCGAATATTACACCAATAGATTCTCTAATGCGGTCAACTCTAAGCAAACATGGAGGACGATTAAAGAAATTGGTGTTGGGAAATCCGTAAAAAAGGCCAATAATGCTATCAACGTAGATAAGATCAATGAAACTTTCACCAACTTACCTGTAGTACCACCTGATCCAAATTTTTACAAATTTAGTAGCAATAGCAATGTAAATAACTTCTCTCAGTTTGAATTCAAGTGTGTAAGCCAAATTGAGGTTTTTAACTGTTGTTTGAGCATAAAATCTAATGCTGTTGGACCAGATAATGTTCATCCTAAATTCTTAAAAATTCTTCTTCCTAAGCTCTTTCCTTATTTAACAGATCTCCTTAATACAGTTATTACTACCAGCTCATTTCCCCTTAGCTGGAAGCACTCCAAGATATTACCCGTACCCAAGGCAAACTCTGAGTTTAGACCTATAGCAATCTTGCCATATGTCTCTAAAGTTTTAGAAAGACTACTGCACCAACAGATGAACAATTACCTAAACAGATATAACCTACTGACAGGAAAGCAATCTGGATTTCGGCCAAAACACAGCTGTGTTTCTGCCCTGTTGAATGTTTCCGAGGACCTTAGACAAAATATTGATAACGATGAAATAACTTTCCTTGTTTTACTGGACCACTCTAAAGCCTTTGATACGGTAGATCACCATATTCTATGCGAAAAGATGAAATATATGTTTAATTTTTCTGAAACTTCAGTAAAATTATTAAGGTCATATCTTTCTGGCCGCACGCAATCCGTATATATTGAAAATTCTATTTCTAAAAAACTTTCTGTGACAAGAGGGGTACCCCAAGGATCTATTCTTGGTCCTCTTCTTTTCTCAATGTATGCAAATGATCTACCTATCCAATTAGACAACTGCAACGTGCATATGTATGCGGATGACGTCCAGCTCTACCTTGGCACCTCAATAGGTAAACTTGATGAGTCACTAAATAAACTAAACATGGATTTAAATCAGATCTACAGGTGGGCGACAGCCAATGGCCTTTGTCTAAACCCTAAGAAGTCTAAATGTCTATTAATTTACAAGAAAGCTTTGAATTTCACAAGAGACTTGGATATCACGTTGAATGGCCAAAAAATTGATATTGTCAAATCTGTCAAAAACCTAGGAATTATTTTTAATGAAACCCTTACCTGGTCAAATCACGTTAACAGCATCGTAGGCAAAACGCACTCAATGCTACGGAACCTTTGGGTAACTAGATCGTTTACTTCTTTTAATACCAGGAAACTCATTGCCAATTCATATCTTATGCCCAGCTTAATCTATGGATGTGAAATTTTTGCAAATTGTGACTCTATCAGTAAACGCAAATTGAATGTCGCTTATAATAATATCACTAGATACGTCTTTGGACTTAGCAAATATACTGAACTATCACCATACGCCTCGAAATTACACGGAACTACCTTTGACAACCTTATGAAAATCCGATGCATAACGTTTTTCCATAAAATTATATACGATCGTGAACCAAACTACCTATATCAACGTGTGAACTTTGCTAGATCGAATAGAGGTAGGCTAGTAAAATCTTTTAAATTTAAATACCTACTTTCAACATGGCAGTTTTTTGTTGCCGTGACACGTCTTTGGAATAGACTACCAATTAAACTTCAGGGTAACAGTAATGCAGTAATGTTTAAAAAAGACCTTAAAATATACTTTAACAGCAATGCTTAGTGACTTTATTATGCAAATTATTATGATTTTTTTTTCTTTCTTTTTTTTTTTTTTTTCTCTTTCTTTTTTTTTTTTTTCTTTTTATTGATTTGATCCTATCTTTTTATTTTATTTTTTTTTAATGTCATGGTTTTTAAACATTTTGAACTTAACATCTTTTATATGCTATTTGTTTTTATCTTATTTATTCTTCTAAATAAACATGTATAACGTAGTTTTGATTATTTTCTAACAATTGTTTTTATATACATATATATTATTTTCTTTATTTGTAACTCATGATTATTTTTATATCTAAATTACTGTTTTTAATGTTTTAATTAAGCAATGTATTGTACAAATTAATTATGAGCACAGATATTTCTATGCTTTAATTATAAGATTTCATCTTGTTGCATAGAAAAGGAAATAAATAAATAAATAAAATAAAAATAAAAATAAATATACATATACAGTAACGAAACTCTTAATGGTGCTTTATGCCGACTTTTTTCACCATAATTTTGTAAATACCCAATTGGTAAATATCCAGTACAAAGGGTGAATTGAGTTAATATCGGCAAATACCTGCGTATTTACCCAAAATGTGGGTGAAACTATGTTGTAGAAAATTTGGCGAACAAACAAATTTAGCAGCAAAATTTTAAGGACTTCATAATAAATTTTATAAATAAAAATGACAATTCTTATAGAGCAGTTGAAAAATCACAGCTTAAGCCAAATGTATTGGTTTAACCAGGCGCGGATCCAGGAAAATGGTTTGGGGAAGGAAGTTAGAGTATTTTTGATTAACTTTTTTTTTAATATTTTTCACTTTTTTGTACAGAAAATGGAGGGAATGTGCCATTTTCCCTAGCGCCTGGTTTAACAGACATTTCCATTTTTCCTCAAAAAAAAAAGACAATATTCTTCTATTTTATTATCATAAACTTAAGTTATTGACATTTCAAATGTTTTATATAAATACCCAAATAAATTTCCAAAAATGGTATATATTCCAAAAAGGTAGGCACCCAGTATATGTGAAAATACCGGGTAGAATCCCATCTCTGGAAATGTGTAAACTGAACACATAAAAAAACAGTTTGATATATTTATCCAAATATGACAAATTATTTAAAAATAAAATAATAAATATTTTGGAATTGTCTAAACACATAAAAAACAATATTTAAAGACAAGAATTTTGCATTAATAATAAAATCTTAGATATAGTGCGACGGAAAAAATATATTGTCACCAACCTCCACACTAGAGTTTGTAAATAACCGATGTTTTTCTTAATCGCCATTACGATTAAAAAAAATACCGCTAATCGCGATTATCGATTAATCGCAGAACGACACTTTTCCCGTTAATATAGCTCGAACACCAGATTTGGATTCTGCTTTCCTTATACCTTTAGAGAATTAGACTTTAGTTCTAGTGTTAAATATTTGTCGGCCTGAATCTATTGGTGTAAAAAGTTCTTACATGTACTCACCAGTGCTGACCACTGTATATTGAACAGTGCTTCATTAAGAAGTTTTTGTCATTTGTTTTTTCAGATTAAAGCTCCTTATAAAGGATGATTTTTTATAGGTATAGTTTTTCAAGTTGGCAACACTTTCTTAACTGGCGGCCATTTTTTCAGCTGTCAAGTGATTTATGTTTAGTTTGGTTTGGCATTTCAACATGAATAGACTGACTCCTGAAAACGCTTTCAAATTGTGCAAATTTATTTTGCAAATCATGGTTCTGTTCGAAATACGTATGGCGCACTACTAAGCGAATTATGTTTAGCGATTAAGCTCACTTTTGGTTAAATGGATACGTCAATAAACAAAACTGCTGTATTTGGAGTGATGATAATCACGTCAATAAACAAAACTGCTGTATTTGGAGTGATGATAATCCTCAAGTGTATGTTGAGACACCGTTACATCCAGAAAAACTGACTGATCGCTGTGCTTTATGGGTTGGTGGAATCATTGGTCCGTACTTCTTTAAAAACGATGCTGGTCACAACATTACAGTCAATGGTGACCGCTATAGAGCCATGATTACTGACATTTTTGTTCATCAATTGAACAACCATGATGTGCATTAGCTGTGTTTTCAACAAGGCATGTCACACAGCTCGTGCCACAATTGATTTATTGAATGAAGCGGTTGGTAGCCGCATAGTTTCACGTTTCGGACACGTGACTTGACCTCCAAGATCGTGCGATTTAACGCCGCTAGACAATTTTCTGTGGGGATATGTGAAGGAGCTAGTCTATGCCGATAAGCCCGAAACGATGGAACACTTGGAGTACAACATTCGCCAGTTGTTGCCAATATAGCCCACAAATGTTGGAAAACGTCATCGAAAATTGGACGTCTAGATTAGACTACGTCCGAGCCAGCCGTGGCGGTCATTTGCCAGAAGTCATATTTAAATTATAATGCCAGAAGATTATCTTTCGAATAAAGAAAATTTCATGTGAATTTAAAAAATTCATCTTTGTTTTATTCCATTTCAGAGTTCTATACCTCTATAAAAACACACTTTACTAGAAATAGAAGTAACCAAAGTTAAAATTTCGACAGAATATTAATCCTAAATATGATAGTTTTCAATTATTTTTTTTAAATTGTCTTATACCAACCTTAACATTTTGAATAAATCGGTCTGATCTTCAAAAATTATATAAAATCCACGAACATATTTTTAGTACAGAAATAAGGTTTTGTATTTTAATAACTAAAGTTTCGTATTATGTTTAAATAAACCTCTTAAAAATGAACTCGTGAAAAAATTTTATACATTTTAATTTCAAAAATATTTATAAAAAAAATTTTTATTCAAAATTTGAAAAATCTGTGAAAATTAAGAAAAAAATAATTAAACGTTTTTATTTAAAAGTTGTAAAAAAAACGCGATATTAAAAATATAATTTGAAGTAATAAACTAATAAATTTTGTTCCCGAGTTGTGGAAAAAAAATTTTTAATTGTGTACACTTTTCCTACCAGACGCTTTTAAAAATGCCACAATTTGTAAATCAAATATAAAATTTAACCCACTGTTAAAAATTGTACACACCTGCAATTAGGTAGCGGAAGCGGTTGTTGATACTCCAACATATGCCTAATTCAGTGGGTAAGAATCTTCCAATCCCCGCTTAAAGTGTAGACATGCCAGCAAAAAATTTAAATAATATCATTTTTGGAAAAAATAAATGAACTATGGAAATTGTGGGATTGCTTACAGCATATCATTAATTCGGACATGAATTTCAGATTGTTGACTTAAAAGTCTCTTTAAGTCTGAAAAATTATGTTATTAAATCTCTTTAGTTTTGGTAACTTTTTTGTATATAAAACAGAACTCTTTTTATTCTGTGATTTATGGAAAGCTCACTTTTAGATTCCAATTTTCATACATTCTAACTAAATTTTGTGCTTCATAATCGCTTTGACGCTTCTGCATATTTAAACATTAAATATCTTTTTTTTACATATTTGTATTTATTAATACGAGAATATTTAAAAACAAAACATTTGTAGTTCTTTTTCTTAAATATTTTTTATTACATTTTTGTATACATTTTGTGAAATTTTATTCGCCAAATATAAAAATAACTGTCAGATTTGAGGAGGTGAAATTAAATATACACTGATTGAAATTAGTATTAATGAATTCCTTTATTAATGCAATGAAGTTTTTCATAAAAAGTACCCAAAGAAATGATTCATTGAATCGATGAAAAATGCTTCATTAAATAATGTTTAATGTATGGTTTCATTGACCCAATGAAAATTTCATAAAGTATATGAAATTGTTTTCATTAGATCTACCATAAGCGTTATAAGACGTTAATGTGTTTAATGAATAAAATTCATAGTTTTTATGAAATATTTTTATTACCTTATGATGTGAGCAAGATTATTCATGTTCAAGAACAAGTTCAAGTTCAATACGGATAAAGCGCTGATCTTTTAGCGGACAGAAAATTTTTTTAATTAATAACTAAACATTGCACGGTTTTTTGTTTAACAAAAAACAAATGATCTTGAACTTGAATAATTTATGATAAAAGACCGAAAAATAAACTTTTGATTTTAATTTTTTAAAATTTAAAAGTAAAACATTTATTTTCATTACCTCTTATTGCAAACCAAAAATTTATATCTTAATAATACACTTTTTAAAGAAATTGAGATTTTAGCCAAAAACATATTTTTATTTAAATTAAGAAAAAACAAATAAAATAAAAATCTTTTGACTTTTTACAAAACCACTTATGTCGACTTAAGATAATTTTTTAATCAATTTGTTTCAACATTGTGAAATTGACATTTTTGTTTAACAAGTATGATTTACAATATGGGGAGTTTAACTTCAGCAATTATTTTTGTAATTCAAAATGTACTATAGGCAGCGATTCCTATTCTCACCTTCACCATTCAACTCAGTTTTCGAACCTCATTTTCTCTCAAATAATACAAATTTCGAAATTTTTTATTGTTCAAACGTCTTTACAATTAAGAAATATTAAAAAATCACAAATCAAATTGGGACATATAATCAACACACGGGAAATAATGAGATTCGAAAATTGAGGTGAATGGTGAAAGTGAGAATAGGAATCGCTATCATTGAGTAAAAAAATCACAAAATTACACTAAATAATTTTTTTTAGCATACGAGTATTACAAGTTAAAATTTTAATTGAAAAAATTGGACAAATTTTCATTGAATTATTGAATTTATTTTAAGATAAAGAATCTTCATTCAGTTAATTAAATTATTTATTAAAGCAATGAATCCATTTCAATGAAATCGATTCATTAATTCTATGAAGGAAAATTCTATCAGTGTAGTGACACTAATTAGGTGAAATAAAAAAAAGTGACGCCTGAAACGTATGCAACAAAAAATATTTTTTATTGACGAGTTGTATGCAGACTGTTAAAAGTTTTAAAATTTTCTTACCAACACATTCACAGAAAAATACATTAGGATTTGTGAAAGAAGCGCTACCATATTGCTCAAAAAAGACTATCGCTACTGTGCCCTTATTGCCCTATTAGAATTGCCATTTATTTTAAATTTCTGTAATGAATGTGTAAAAATTCTGTGGGAAAAGAAAAAAAAAAGTGCCAGTTTTAATGTCACTTAAATCACATATTTTGAATAACAAAAATGCTTCAAAAATGTCGGACATGTTTTATATACCAGTTAATGTGTCTTCAAAAACTTTTTCATTTAGCACTCCATTTGTCGAAAATCTTTTTGGAACAAAAACGAAATTAACTGAAAAAACGATAAATGGGATTTTTTTGACCCCACTTTTTAACCCATGGGCCTCTATCACATGTCTCTTATTTTTTTCTATTCTATCACATATCAGAATTTCATTAAGATCGGAGAGAACCCATCGCGAGACTCTTTTTTAAGTAATAGGTCTCTTAGTTTCGCTTCACATGTTTTTTTAACGGGACACTCTATTGAATATCCATTCGATAATGACAATGAAATCTGTATTATGCAAATATAATGTATGCAGTTTTTGTGACGTTAGTTATTGTGAAAAATCAGTAGCCATGTGAATAATGAGTATCTGACTACTACTATGGCTCAGGACCACAAAAACTTTAAAGGACTAAAAATCATTGTAGTTTACAAAATGATAAATGTAGTTCATAGTTAACAGCTCTTTTCGATTACTTTAAATTTCGGATAAATTAGTTCTATTATACTAAGTTCATATTGTACCCCAAAATACGTATTTTCTTTTTCTTTTTAGTTTTCGATTTAAAATTTGTATGGAACTTGACAGCCCGATGAAAAAAGTTCCGATATATGTATCAACTGATCCGAAAAAATGGCTTATATAACCTTATCTTCATGAGATCTCATCTGATATAATTTGATTCGAAAAATGGATATATCTAATTTGATCAAGTTATATATAATTTGATAAAATTTTATATAACCTCATAAAACTATTTGCAAATCCGCACTTCTAATTTGCGCCACTGTGCATCTTGGCACAAGTGATCAGTGTTATAAAGCTGAGATATCTGCAAAGTTTAATGGAAATCGAAAACGCCCATCGCCCATATAACCCGAAATGATTTTTTCGCCCAAAATTTTTATTTCTTCACCAAAAAACTTAAAGCTTGGCACAAGTGATCAGTGTTATAAAGTTGAGATATCTGCAAAGTTTAATGGAAATCGACCGAGCCCATCGCCACTCGCCCATATAACCCATGAAACACATGGGCCTAAAAGTATACACCATTTTATATCTTATTTCATTGAATTACTGAAATGAAATTTCGTGTGATTATTTTTATAAAATTTATTAGTTTTTCAACATTAGCAAATACTACACGAATTTTATTTATTAAATCAAAAAATACACTCCCACCAAAACATATAGGTCGATAGAGCTCAACTTTTTTTTGTCCAAGAAATGCTAAAAACACTGAATTTTTGAGTGCCATCATAAAAACCTGAATATTTTTTAAACTATTATTGTTATCCATTATTATTTTTTTTTTTTCAAAACTAATGTTGAAATACTATATTTTTTTAATTCACTTACATCAAATATATAAGACAAAAAGAAATTATGTACCCGGGCCATTGAAATGCATGAAAATCTCAGGTAGTTACTGCTGAGTTTCGTTTAGATGAATTTGCCGCTTTATTCTGGACAAAAAAAAATTTTTTTTCTTGTAAAAAATAATAAAATAATAATGTGTGAGATGTTGGTTAGTTCAACATCTCACACACAATTTATAGATCAACAATGAAAATTCACTATTAATAATAATTTTTTTAGAAATTTTTTCTACACTCAAAAAAATAAGTTAGTAGAAGCGTTAGTAAAACATCTTGTAAATCAGGTATACTATTTTTCAGCAAATATTTTGCTAAAATTATGTTTTAAACTAAAATTTCAGTTATACTTATTCAGCACTTAACCGTTTCCAACTAATGTTTTACTAATTTTTTACTAATTTATTTTGCTAAAAAAATTGTGTTGATTAGCACATCAATAGTGTGAACGACAACCAGACTGAAAGATATATGCAGAATGAATTAGATGTCGCTGCATGTCACGATGTAGTAGTGACGAGGAAAATTATGTTAAAAAGTACAACTCTAGTAAGACATAATATAAAAAAATCAACCATGGAAGATTTTTGTATCTGTTTTTCATACATAAAACAAAATTGTGGATTAAAACGACTTAAACTTTGCGTCGTCACCGTCTTGTGAAAGTAATTGTCTATTAATTAAATAAAAAACAAAATATAATATTTAAATTTAATAAAAATTAAATGTGTATTTGTAAACTAAATGTTTATATATATTAATAATCTTGTGTGGTCAAATTGCAAACAAATATGCAATAGGTAGACAGGCTAAAGCGAAAGACAAAGACATACATCTTAGGTAGATTTTTCTTTTTCCTTTTTCCTATTGCAAAAAGGGTTGTATATGCTATATTTTGTTATTTTTTCGTTTCATTTCTATAATTCTTTAAAAGATAGCATCATTTAGACAATAATTGTAAGTAGTTTAAAGATAATTTCGTTTATGTTATATATAATTATTTCTATTGTTTTTAAATATTACATTAATTTTGTAACGTATTGTAAATTATTTTAAAAAGAATCACAAAAATATGTTTTATGATTTTCAGCAAATAAATTAACTAAAGTATAAGTTTTCTACAAATTTTTGGAGTTTTTTTTTCAGTCTACTAATATTCAGCAAAAATTTTATTAATTTTTAGCAAGGGTTTTTTAATTTCTAATCTACTAAGTGGTAGCAAAACTTTTGCTGAATCTACTAATTTTGTTGCTAAAAGTCAGCTCGCTGATTTTCAGTAGGAAATTTTGCTGACATTAGCAAGCACTCTCCTGACTAAAATTTTGCTGACTCAGCAAAATTTTTTGCTGACTTTACTTACTTTTTTATTTGAGTGTAGGCATGCATATAGCTTACAAAAATTTGTAAATATTTTACTAGAACTTTGTAAAACTAACATGAAACTTATGTAGTTGTATATTTACTAAGTATTTCGATAATATTAACCCTCAGCATTATCTATGAAATTTGTATAGGTGGAGGTGCAAAATCAAAGTTATTTTCAGTGCATAGTGCTATAAAATGGTCCTTGTACACATGAAGTACTCGTATTATTTGCTAACTATAAATATAGATATTATTGCATCACATAACATAAACAAATATTCCAGGAAATAATATTAATTAAATATAAAAACATATAAAAGTAATAATTTGAACACGTACATAATTTCAATAAATTTCCAAAGAAGTTATAAAAAATTCAATTCTGAAAAATCTATTGATTTTCTTTAAAAATTTATTCAACTGAAATTGGTCAGCAGCACTTCCATCATTGCAGTTGATGTTGTTATTTAACCAGAGAATATCATAAATCATTTAGGAAACATTTATATGCGAGGCCTTCCATATCAAGTGACCAACAAAAAAAATATATTTCGTATCAATCAGTGCCTACTATCAAACCCGGGTAGCTCGAGTACAGAGCTCCGAAAGAATTAATTCAATTTTAGCTTAATTGCCACAAAAATTGAATTCAGAATTTAAAAATGTTAATATATCATTCCGTGACTACTATCAAACCCGGGTAGCTCGAGTACAGAGCTTCGAAAGAATTAATTCAATTTGAGCTTGATTCCCAAAAAAATTAATTCAAAACTTAAAATGTTAATATATCATTCCGTTAATAAATTTCCTACGCTCAAAAAAAATTTCGTAAAGTTAGTAAAAGAGTTTGTTGTGTCAGCAAAATTTATTTATCCTTGCAGAAAAGTTGCTAATATCTGTAAAAATGTGCAAAGAATTAGTAAATCCAGTAATTAGTTTTGCTGGCACTTAGTTCAACGCTAATAAAAATCGACTTGTTCAAATCAACAAAAACTTTTGCTGGAGCTTAGTAGATTGCAAAAAAAACTAAAAAAACTTAGCACTCGATGAAAAAAGTTCCGATATACAGTCATATATATAATTTCATATCACATCATATATCAGCTGATCCGAAAAATGGCATACATAACCTTATCTCTTGAGATCCATAAGATCTCATTTGAAATAATTTGATCCGAAGAATGGGTATATCTAATTTGATCAAGTTATATATAATTTGATACAATTTGATCTTCATAAAATTCTTTGAAAACCCGCGCTTCAATTTTATTTCACATTCCAAATAATAACAGGTTAGGTTAGGTTAGGTTAGGTTAGGTTAGGTTAGGTTAGGTTAGGTTAGGTTAGGTTAGGTTAGGTTAGGTTAGTTAGGTTAGGTTAGGTTAGGTTAGGTTAGGTTAGGTTAGGTTAGGTTAGGTTAGGTTAGGTTAGGTTAGGTTAGGTTAGGTTAGGTTAGGTTAGGTTATGTTAGGTTAGGTTAGGTTAGGTTAGGTTAGGTTAGGTTAGGTTAGGTTAGGTTAGGTTAGGTTAGGTTAGGTTAGGTTAGGTTAGGTTAGGTTAGGTTAGGTTAGGTTAGGTTAGGTTAGGTTAGGTTAGGTCGAAAAGAGGATTCAGAGAAGGGAAATACTTCCCTAATCCGACTCAAGTCCCTGAGGACTTACACTTATGCCAGAATGTCGGCTTGTTGTGCGATCTAAACAATCGGTTCTATGTCCTATGTCACCTTACTATCCCAGGAACTCCGTCGCACTGACGAAACTCCTCAACTTCTTCCATCCTATGCCCCTAAGATCCCCCAATGTGGATATTGGGTCACTGGATAGTATTTGGACCCGGATCCCGGCAAATGTCGGGCATTCACAGAGATAGTGTTCCAAGGTCTCCTCGTCTTCCCCACAGGCCCTGCACACTTCCGAGTCCGCCCTACCAATACGGTGGAGATGGGCCCTAAGTGTCGAGTGTCCCGAGAGGATTTCCATCAAAAGACTCAGTTCCTTCCTACTGAGATTCAGAATTTCCCTTGTCTTGTCCTTGTCCGGGTTGCCCCAGAGAATATTTGTAGTCCTGCCAACACCCGCATTTTCCCAGATGGTCCTATGCATGGTTTCAGCCCAGTCCACCAGCTCCGCCTTGAGAGCTCGAAAAGGTTTAGCGTTCTCCAAAGTGACTAATTCCTGGGAAGATCCTCCCCTAGCCAAATCATTAGCCACTTCGTTCCCCGCTATACCACAGTGTCCCGGCACCAATATAATCTCAATGCGTCCCCGTGAAGAGAAATCGTTAATTTCCCCTTTACACCTGAGTATCGTCATTGATCCCACAGAGTCCGTAGATAAAGCATGGACAGCCGCTTGGCTATCCGTGAAAATCACAATATCACCGGTCAAGCCCATGATATTCACCTGCTTAATGCACTCCGTAATCGCGGTGACCTTCGCCTGTAATAATAATACAAAAATATATATATAAACCAATAAATTGAAAAATTAGCCATGAAGTCATTATAATAATACACTGAGTTTCATAGATATAACGTCAGTTTGTTTTCCAATTATATTATATAATTTCGATTATAGAAAGTTGTTATTTATTGAACGTTGTAGTTTTTTACTCATTTTAAGAAAATTTTAAAAAATTTATAGAAAATGTTTGCAAGGGATATTACTTACAGTATATCTCTTAGGGACTTGGCGTATAGGGCGTATATTCAGGAGAGTACGTCGGAGAATTGGAGGGTATATTGCCGAGTTAGAAACAGAACTAAAACAATAATTAGAAATGCGAAAAGAAAGGCTCATGAGCGCCTTTTTGAAGGGCTTAGTACCAAGCAGATGTGGAATGTTTTGCGAACGAATGGTAGTATTGATTCGAGTGAAAAGGTTGTATATGTGGACCCTAATATTGTTAATGAATTTTTTATTTCCAGTCAGTCGTGTGAACCACCAACGTTTTCATCATTTTTTGATGAACTTAATTTTATAGAGGAAAATTCGTTTTGCTTTCAACCTGTAGTGGAGGATGATGTGTTTTATGCTCTTTGTAGAATACGTTCAAATGCAGCGGGTTATGATTGTATACCCCCAAAATTTATTAAGACTATATATCCTTATATATGTGGTCCTTTCACTCATATTGTGAACACAATCTTTATGACTTCCAAGTTTCCTAATGATTGGAAGATATCACGTGTTGTGCCGATTAAGAAGGATGGCAATTCTAGTTTGTTAGAAAATTTACGTCCTATCTCTGTTATTCCCATCCTTTCAAAGATTGTTGAACACATTATAAAGGATCAAATGATGTATTATATTGATGCCAATAAACTGCTTCATCCAAGCCAATCTGGTTTTAGGCTGAAATATAGTACTACAACTCTTCTTGTTGGGCTGACTGATTCCATAAGACGTAAGCTCAATGAGAAAAAGTGTGGTGTGTTGTTGTCCTTGGATTTATCAAAGGCTTTTGATAGTGTTGTGCATTCTAGATTGATAACTAAATTATGTAGTTATTTTAATTTTTCTAAGTCCGCTTGCAAACTTCTAAGCTCATATCTTGAAAATAGGTCGCAGTTCGTCTCGATTGGAGATAGGAACTCTTGTACTTTGGAGGTTACCAGTGGTGTTCCGCAGGGATCGGTAATTGGTCCTATTTTATTTATGATTTATTTGAATGATTTTATTGATGTAATAGATAATAACTGTTTTGAAACTTTTGTATATGCAGATGATGTACAGATTTTATTTTCTGGAGAAAAACAATTCTTTGATGTTTTGGAGGCAAACATAGAATTTTACCTTGTTCAGATTGCACGGTGGAGGGACACAAATGGGTTAGACATAAATCCTAGCAAAACGAAGGATATGTGCTTTGGTTTTGATTCCCGTGATTTAAGTGTATCATTGAGAGGTGTTAGTATCAACTTTGTTTCGGAAATGAAGTGTTTGGGTGTTCTAGTAGACAATAAGTTACGTTTTTCGAAACACATTGATTACGTGTGTGCTCGAGTGAATGCTACGTTGAGACGATTATGGTCTCTTGATCTTTGTTTGCCTCTACATGTAAGGAAACGTGTAGCTAGTGCTCTTTTTATGCCCCAGTTAATTTATGCTTTGGAGGTATTTACGGGTACTAGCAGTAATATTCTTAGACGTCTTCATCTTACAGTTAACCGTATAGTGAGATATGTTTACAGATTGAGGATAAGAGAACATGTCTCTCCGTTTGTGTTGGATTTTCTTGGTTTTTCTTTTGAGAATTTTATAAAACTGAGAATCTTGTTATTGTTTTACAAGCTAATTAGAGCGAACTGTCCTGGTTACATTGTTGACAACTTTAGATTTACTAGATCGAGTAGAAACCCTCAGATAGTTTTTCAACGTATAAACTCTTCTATTTTCGAGAGATCCTTTAATGTGAGGATAACTAGAGTCTGGAATTCATTACCTAGATTTCTTAAAAGCTTTGTTGTTGCAAGTGCTACGTTTAAACGCAAACTAAGGCAGTTTTTTAATCAATCACTATAATTCTGATAATTTACGATCATTTTTCATATTTATTTTTTTAATCGTCTACTTATCTTGATAATCTTATTGCTACATTTTGGACCATTAAACTTTAGTTATAATTTTATTTATTTTAGGCATTTCTTTAAATTATAAATTTATTTTTTTATCTTTTGTAAAAATTTATTGTAGAATACGAACCATATTTGGCCCTATGGGCTTGGTTTTTGAATTAATAAATGAAATGAAATGAAATTCAACCAAATTTAAGTCGATACTTGATTTTTTTTTAATAATCCTACACTGAGGGAACTTCTGCTTAAAAATATGTAGTTGTTTGGGTTGCAATACAGTTTCTTTATTTTAAAAATAATGTCAGTCATTTGTAGAACAAATTAAATTTTTAACTAACCTTGTGGTTTATTTAAAAAAACAACCACATCAAATGACTGTTTGATGATTTTACATTCATTTTTTGCAGTAGTTTTTTGTTATTTAAAAAAAAAAATAAATGTTTGTTTATTTTTTAATACCATGTGGTTAATTTTTACTACAATTGTTAGTCATTTTTGTGAACATTAAAAAACAAATGACAATGGTAGTTGCATTTACTGAAATGTAAGTCGTCCTTTCTTAAAGTAAAATTTCATTTGTTTTTAACTACATTTGCAGTGGTCTTTACTTACATAGTATTCTAAGTGTACTTATTTGCTTCAAGACAACTAATTTTAATAGAAAAAAAGTTAATTTCCTATTCGGTTCATTTTTGTTATAATGCTTTTTACTATTTTGCTTTTAATTACTTATTTAAAGATTTTCTGACTTTAAATATTTTTTTACTTATAAACCATTTTTCACTTTTGCGTTTCTACAATCTTAGTTAGCTAAAATAGATTGAATTATGTTTTTTTTTTGTGTTCTCTGCTAATTATATTTAAAAGTGATAGATTTTGTTTGTGAATTCCGATCGCATTTTTTTTTAATTTTAACACATATATTAATATAAAGTTATATGTGATACCATATATAATTACAATATACAAATTATAGAATTTGTTTGGTTTTACTGTTTCATATGTTCTTATATATAATTATACATGGAATTGTATGTGATCTGATATATAACTATTTCAATTATATATAATGATATAAAAAGAATCAACTTATATATAACATAAGATATAATGATATATGATTATATATAGCGCCATATTAGAAATGTTCGTAAAAATAAGTATGAGATGTAAGTATATATTGTTACATTTGGCCGAACATATTATAAGATACCACTATATCAAGCTATATATTAGTATATATAAAATTTTTTCGTCTTGTATATATTTTAAACTTCAGTTAATTTATTTTGCTGAAATTTAAATTTAAATATTGTTGGTAATTGTTTTAAAAATGGCAAAAAAACTGATATTGGGGTTTCCGCTTTTAATTAAATTTTGAATTTAGAAACTTTATGGACCCACTTAAAGATTGTCGAATTTAATTTTTGAAATTTTGAAAAATCCACGGTTCTTTAATATTGGTCGGATCATCACCATTTAAATTGCATCTTCTTTTATACTGCTAATTAGAATTTTTTACCACCGTCAAAAAAAATTGAATTTTTTATGTAATTTATTTTTTAAAATACATTTTTCTAACATTTGGCCACTCTTTATTTGAAAAAAGAATGCATATTTGCAGATTATAGAATTTTCACTAAATAGTTGCACATTCACTTTTTGTGGGTCATGTATATATATATACTTATATATCGCACACCTAGTTCAAAAGTGACTCAACTCAAAATTTTTAATTTTTCAGAAATCCAAAAAAAATATTTGTAACTTTATACCAATTGAATCATAAAGAAAGACATAAATAACTGTTTTTTAGCAACAGTTAACAACAACAAAATACACTAACAAGTGTATTGTGCATAGTTTAAGCATAAAAATTCAAAAAATTAATATTTTGAGTTGAGTCACTTTTGAACTGGGTGTGCGATATAAGTTCTTACATATACATATATATGTATTAGGGCGGGTCGATTTAAAAATCGCTCAACGTTCAAGGAAAATCGTATTCTAATGATCAAAATAAGAAACTTTGCGAAGGAACCATACCTCTAAAACGAATTCTGATGTAACGACTTTTGACCCAAAGGGTCAAATTTTGAAAAAGCCTACTTTGATATTTTAGAAAGTAGGAGGAATCTCTCTAAGATTATTGGAGCTACTTCTTCTCCGGGAGACGCGCTAGCAGAATAATGCATAAATCATCATTCTAGGTGACCGTTAAGGGGTTGAAATTTAAGTTGAAAGAGGGCCTTTTTAGTCGTGTTTTTATAGCAAAATGTACAAATCTCGGGATAGAGATATTTCAGAAAGTAGGAGGAGTCTTTCCAAGATTAGGGTCTCTATTTCTTCTCCGGAAGACGCTCTAGCAGATGAATGTATAAATTATATTCGATTGGGTTGGATTCGATTGGGGCACTCTAAATGGGTCAAAGTGGAATTTTTCAAAATTTGACCCTACGGGTCAAAAGTCGGGACATCAGAATTCGTTTTAGAGGTATGGTTCCTTCGCAAAGTTTCTTATTTTGAACCCTAGAATACGATTTTCCTTGAACGTTGAGCGATTTTTTTGCTTCCATACAAATCGACCCGGCCTAATATGTATATATATAAATTTTTACCAAGTTTTTTTATTTTTCTGTTTGTTTCTATAAGATGCCATCAAACTT
This sequence comes from Delia radicum, assembly GCA_021234595.1. Classification (NCBI taxonomy): domain Eukaryota; kingdom Metazoa; phylum Arthropoda; class Insecta; order Diptera; family Anthomyiidae; genus Delia; species Delia radicum. The sequence goes on from CM037852.1 coordinate 233,728,961, forward strand.
TTAAAAATAACAATTTCATCATATTCACAGAAAAAATTATTGCCAATAAAATTTCAATTAAACTTTTGTTTGATTTCAAACTCACTTTCAATTAAAAGTTTAATCATATCTATTAAATGTTTAATTGAAAATGAATTTTGTGCACACAAAATTGCCTGTTTTTGTAGCCACTAATGACAACACATTAGAAACAAAAACCGCTTAATATGTTTTGAGTAAAATTATATTATTTTTTACTGTTTAAAGTTAAAATTGTGTTATATGTTTAAAAAGTGTAAAATTATGCCCTAACTATCTAACTATTATAAAAAAATAAAAGAATTTGAATTAATCAGTAGTAAAAAAAAATCAATACTACGTTTTAAGAAAAAGCGTTATAACCTTTTTTTTAAGTGAGAGTGCTACACTTGTGCAGAGTTTGTCAAAAAACAAGATCAAGTGTTTAGTTTTGCTTGGTATTGAAGGTGAGAAGTCGTGACGCGAGTGAAAAAAAAATTTATAAAAAATATTAAAGGAAGCGTCATAAATTTAAAAAGACTTTTTCCATAATTTTTTTAACAAATTATAGTGAACAATTTTGTATTTTATTTAAAATTGTTCGTGTTAAGAATTTGATTGTGAATTGTTAGTAAAACAATGAGTAAACAGTTTTTTAATGACGCTTCCTTTTTTTCCAGAACGTTTTGTTTCGCTTTTATTTTTAGAACTTTTTTATTTAAAGAAAAAAAATCTAAAATTTTTAGCAAACAAACGACAAAGGAATAAAATAAATAAAAAAAATATATTTTTATTCATTTTTTTAAGGAGTTGATGACTCCTAAGTATATTTTCCATAGTCGCAATATTGTTTTTTTTCTTCATGGTTTCTAGGTTAGGAAAAAATCAAGTGTTTTTATTATTTTTTTCCTAGTTCGCGAAAAAAGAAATAATATTTTTTATAAAATCTATAATAAAAGAAAAAGTTCTAAAAAACGAAGCATACAAATTTATTAAAGAAAATCTTTTAAATGGAGACGATGATTCTTTTCCATGATTTTAAAGGGTGCAAATCTTTTTTGATAAACTCATTGAAAAGAAGCATCTTCTTAGTGTGGTTATAGATCTTGTTAAGTTGATAACATTTACAAATTTAAATACACCCTTAAAATCTGATGTTATTGTCGAAAAACTGTTTTTTTAAGACTTTTCGAACTAAAAACACAATAATTTCAAAAAAACAATAACTTCAGATTTTGAGATTTTTCAATAGGTAATTTCATAATTTTTTGTTTTGGTTTTTTTCTAATAGAAAAACTAAAAGTAGGTGCAACAAAAAGGATTTTATAATGACAATCAAGTGTTTTTTGTGCGAAAATACGTTCGAATCAGCAGACAAACTGTTTTCCCATATAAATAATTATCGTTTGAAGTCGAACACTATATACGAATGCACAGTTGGGAATTGTTTTTCAAAATTTCACCTCAGACGGTCTTACAACAAACACATGGTCAAACATTTTAATGATCTTAACAAAAAGCTAGTTTTTGATGTATGCACAGAAAGCAATATCAATGTGTATAATAATACATGCAATCAAAGTCTTGAAACAGAATGTAATGCCATGCAATGTGGCTATAACAATAAAGATAAACAAGGTTTCGAAGAAGATACTGCCACTATGGAATACATTGAAAACACTCAAGATAATCAAAATCTTGAAAGTGAATCAATTCAGATTTCAAAAAATATATCTTACCCAACATGTTTTAATTACGACACAACATGTTTTATGATCTTCCAGTTTCTAAAAAATATGTTAAAGTTAACGCTATTAAGCACGAGATATTAAAAATGTAAATTTTTAAACAACTAAAATACACTAAATTTTCAAAACGAAGTTCCAAATTTTATCCTAGAAGAAAACTACTTCCTTTGCATAGTATATGTTTTTTTTGATTTTCTTCAAACATTTTTTTGAAAAAGTTGCTCTACTTAGAATACGATAGGGGCATAATTTTGATCTCAACTAAAAAGGAGAAAAAGTATGTTATTGTCTATGAATTCAAACCCGTTATTTTTTTTTTTCTTTTGTTAAAGCAAAAAATATTTAATTAATATATTTTTTGCATTACATTAATTTATTTATTTTTAATAAAAAAAAAAAAAATTTTACCATTCAAGCATTTTTATTTAAAATTTCAATTACTATTATTAGAAAGCTTTAATTCATTTAATAAAAGCTTTAATTTATTTATAGTATCAATAAAAATACGTTTTAATGTATTTTATTAAAATTTTAATTGAATTTTTTTTTTACGTTTCAATTAAAACTTTTTTTGTTTTTTATTTCGGATTTCAATTAAAATTTTAATTGATTTTTACATCGGGTTTCTATTAAAATTTTAATTGATTTTTTACATCCAATTTCAATTAATATTTTAATACGGTTTTGGTTAAAATTTCAATTAAAGTTTCAATAGTATCTATTAAAAATTTGTTTGAAATGGAAAACAACATTCAATTAAATTTTTAATATATATAATTAAAATGTTAATTGAAAATGAAATCAATTAAATAGTTACAAATTATTTTAATTGATACTACAATTTCTTTAATTGGACCGAATTCAATTAAACTTTTAATTGAATCAACAAATATTTTAATTGAAAGTCGATTTTAGTTTTTTCTGTGTTTGTTTGGGTTTTTTCGAGTTATTTTCGAAATTTTATGAAATGCTTAATTTAGGTTTTTATTTAATTTTAACAGATTCTTAAATTTTTTTTTTGTTAAACAATCGATGCATATTCTTTTTGTCAAATTATCTTAAAAATATTAAATAAAACTGTTTTAATACTTTATTCATTACGCGGTTAATATTTTATTATTATTTCATCCACGAACTATTTCAATTTTAACCAGTATTTTTTAATTTTGGGGTTTTTTATATTCTATATTGTCAAACAAACCAGTCCAAAATAGTCTTAAATAGTTTTTTAATACAATACTCCTTTACTATTGGGCGATGATTTGGAATGCTTCATATTTATGTACAAAAAATATATATTTTTTTTCAATTGGCTTATCTCTTCATATGTATGAATTAAAATCATGCAATAAATCTACATATTCATACGAGGGTCGCATGATAACTTCCAAGTCTTGATCAGAAAGAGGTGTTATAGGAAAAAAATAATAATGGCGTTACAATTGTTCAGAAGCCATCATACGAAATTAAACAATATTAGAAAAAAGGTCACTATTCGGAAGCTGTTTGAATAGCTAAATTGTTAAATTAAAAATGAACTTTCTAATTTGCCCAAAAATTGCTTCTGCAAATATTAAAGTATATGGCTCATTCCAAAAAATTTCGGTTCGATTTTTGCGTGTTTGTCATGGATGTGTTTGGATTTTATTCAAAGTTAGCACATCGATCTTCGACGTTCCTATAATATATGTGATGTATTAAGTTCTTCAAAACTCAGTGCAATTTGTGTTGTATAGCGGCTCAAAGTTCGACATTTTTAACAAAAACTAAGAAAAATATCTAATGTTGAAACAGCTCTAACTTTTAGAGTAATTATCCGATTTTTATAAATCATATCACATACGAAAGGTTGCATCTTCTGCTTTAAGATGTTTAATAGAAAATTACATAGTATACTTACAGAAAGATTGTAAAAATGCCAAAAAGCAATTTTTTTTTTGCGAATATTTCAAAAAACAACACCAATGATTTTTCTTAAACAATTCGTTATAATAGATCATATTGTCTTGTATAACAGATCAAAAATTCACAATGGGTTCGAAAAATATTTTAATTTTCGTAAGAAATTCTCATGTTAACATTTTAATTTTCTTCAATACACACGAATTTTAAATTTCGCAAAACTGAAGACCAATATAAGTATTATTTTTAAATGGTCTTTAGCACTCTGAATCCGAATCTGAATCCCAATCTGAACTAAGAACTTCCCCAAGTCATCAAGTTTTTGTAATATTCTCAACTAAACTGTAAAAAAATACACTATTTTGCGACATGTTCAGGACGTTATTACTCCGCGAATAATTTATCTTTTATAAAATTAATTACGGCATATTAAATTAAAATGCTATTTTAATTTACTTGACATCTTATATGATACTAAATTGCCCAGGCAGAAACTGTCCACGGTACAAATAAAATAGTACTGGGACAAAACTCAATATGCCAGTACCGTTGAAAAGCTGAAGTTGTTTAAATTTAAAATTTCATTCAAATTTGTTTATTTAATATGCTTAAATAGGCTTAACGAATAATATGAAAATCAAAGTTTGTAATCGGAATTCATAAAAAAAAAAAAAAAATGTTGTCCCTGTTTATCGAACAAAAAGATAACAAATTAAATTTGAAAAAGAAATTTAAGAAATAAAATAATCTAAAACGAAATAATAATTAATATTTTTATTAATAAGGCACAAAAAGTTAATTCGTATACGTGGTATATATACGGCGGTAATATTTTCTGACTTGAAGTCAGCGCAAAATGAAAAAATATAAATATTTTACAAAAAATAACTCCTCAGGTCATTAAAAACTATTAAAGTATTTTGATATTTTTTCGACCTTTATTTATATTAAAAATTGATGAATAATTTAGTTCGAGGTCTTAATTATTATTTTTATGAGCTTTCAGATAAAAATTTTGTTTTTTTCGACAGTCATGCGATAAATATTTTTGAGAACTATTAGTAGTTTTGATTAAAGGACTATACAATTTTCTAAACAATGCAGTTTCTAAATAATAACTAAACTCCATTTTTATTTTTTACGGGGCAAAAAAAAAAAAACGTGGAAAATTTAAACAATATTTATGTGAATTTTGTTAATAAAACCGCTATTTTTATGGAAGAAGTCCAAAATTGTGATTGCATTTCCCTTAATGATATATTAGTAGATCAAATATCGGCTGTAATGACGTGAAAACGAAAGTTTGAAAGATGAGATAAATCTATATTAATAAATGAAAATTTTGATAAATTCAATGTTTTTTTATTGAAATTTATTTTCGAATATTTTTCGTATAAAAATAAACAATCAAAAATTTTGAGCTTACTGCTTTCCCTTACAAGGATGAAGGTTGTAATGCAGAAAGTTTCACATCGTGTATTCTAAACAATCTGTACCAATTTTCCCGAGTGATTTCCGATTGTGTTTGGTGTTTCCGAGTATGATATAAAAAACAAATAGTCATTTAACTGTTTCTGAAGAGCTAGCACGTGGAGCGGTAACACAAATAAAATGATTATATTATATTATATGTCAAAAATTTTAACAACAAAAAATGAATGTCTGTAGAATTTTATGTAAAATAAATTATGTATGGTATATTCATGTTATTACTTTTAATCGTAATAATATGAAACATGAAATATGATTTTACTGCAAGCCATGAAATCACAGCTTTTTATAAGCGCTAAAATCAGGGCTTATTTTGCCCAAAGGTAATGCTTCCAAGTGGGAATTCGGCATATAAAAATCATAGCATATGTAAGCAGGTTTGTAAGGGATTCCTTATGGATTACTCCCTTACAAACCTGCTTGCATGTAAGCAGCGTTTTTTTACTGGGATATAGCTTAATATGTATATAGGTGATGGCGCATATGATCATAAACAATTTAATCTTGAATTTGGTTTTTCAAAAATTTTTGATATGGTCCCATACATATTAATATCTAAATATATATCGATTGATATTACCGTAGATGTGGCATAGATATGGTATATATCAATTAACATAATTTCATACATAATTTTATATTGCTTAATACAGTGTTACGAATAAAAAATTTGTAAAGGATGTTTTTTATACAGGTATAGAATTTTAAGTTGCCAACACTTTTTTAACTGGCGTCCATTTTGTTAGCTGTCCAGTGATATATGTTTAGTTTGGTTTGGCATTTCAACATGAATAGACTGACTTACGCCTAAACAACTCTTCCAAATTGTGCAAATTTATTTTGAAAATCATGGTTATGTTCGAAATACGTATCGCGACTACTAAGCTCACTTTTGGTTAAATTGATACGCCAATAACAAAACTGCCGTATTTGGAGTGATGATAATCCTCAAGTGTATGTTGAGACACCGTTACCACCAGAAAATCTGGCTGTTTGGTGTGCTGGTAGAATCATTGGTCCGTACTTCTTTAAAAACGATGATGGTCAGAAGGTTACAGTCAGTGGAGAATTGATTACTGACTTTTTCGCTCATCAATTGAACAACCATGATGTGCAGGAGCTGTGGTTTCAACAAGACGGCGCAACATGTCACACAGCTCGTGCCACAATTGATTAATTGAAGGAAACGTTTGGTGACCGCATAGTTTCACGTTTCGGATCCGTGAATTGGCCTCCAAGATCGTGCCATTTAACGCCGCTGGACTATTTTCACTAATTTCATGTCAATTTAAAAAATTCATCTCTGTTTCATTCCATTTAAAAGTTATATACCTCTATCACAAAAACTCTTTATAACGTCGAATCTAAAGTGTTAAATTTTGTAAAAATTTAAAGTGCTGTAATTTGTTGGCGTTTTTGTTTTTTTCTTTGATATTTCAAATGTTAAAACGTCCTTCCAGACGAGAACAAGGTATTTTCATTGAGTTCGATTTAACCTAACAAATGTCCTTAGAAATTCAAAGAATATTGAAAACCGGATAGGGAACATCTTACAAAAAATGATTTTTTCATAATATATTAAATAAGTTTTGGGTATAGTTTGAAATTTTGCATTAGAACTTGCAAAAACTATAAATTAAATTGTGATTAGCTATTTTACATTGAGAAAATTTCAAGTAAAATGGTAAATAAGGCGAAAATCTTGATTTTATTTTGAATATTCCAACTAACAAAAATGTTTTAATTTTTGTATTAAATATACAAAAATTGGACTTTCTATATTTTCATATATTTAGTTAGAATATTGTTCTACCTCAAGTCCAAAAATCTAATATGATATTGTCATATTAGAGTTTATTTGTTGCTTTTCAAAAAGTTTGATCATTTTCATGATAGACAATACAATTGTTTCATTGGCATCACCCAAATCTTCAGTTGTCTGCAATAGAAAGAGACAATTGGCTTAAATCAAAACGATACATTACATAAAAGATACAAAATAAACTCTATGTGATTATCTTTAATAAGTCTCAATATATCTTAAAAACTCTCAATCTTTCATACGAGGTATGAATTGTAAAAATCGGATGAAAACTTAAAAAGTTAGAGCAGATTTAACAACAGGTATTTTTTTATTTTGAAAAACTTAATACAGCACATATATGAAAAGAACGTTGAAGATCGTTGTGTTTATTTACAACGATATCCATAGTCACATATCTGAAGATGACTCATATGTGACTTAATTTTAAAGGAACTCTAGTAAGTATAAGTACTCTAGTAAGTATATATAGTAAGTTTAATTATAATTTATTTTAAACGTTTTGGAGTCTAACTTTTATACAATATTATATCCCTGAATCAAAGTCTTATGGAAATCAAATGACAATAACAACTGCATAGAATTCAACGTGAAATCCGATAAAAAGAGACCGTTATAAAATAAAAAACTTTTTCAAATAGGACAATATATATAATGTAGAGTTCATAAATTTGTTGTGTTTCTACATAACCGCTAAAAAATTTTGGATATAAAATAGCTTTTTCATATGTAAACAGTATAAAAAAAATATTAATAAATTATAGTTCGATTAAGGCAGTTTCATTATATTTTAAAGCAGGGACCGTAATCATTATGAGTTTTATAATAAAAATTACACAATAATGATTATGTTATGAGTTTTAATGATTTTCTTCAATGGTAATGATTATTTTTGAGTAATAATAAAAAAAATCAGCAATAATCATTATTTTTGAGCAAAAAAAATAAAACTCAAAAATAATCATTATTTATGATTTTTATTTTTTTCGCTCAAAATAAAACTCACTTTCATGTAGGTGTAAATATATATACATATTAGGGTGGGGCGATTAGTATGAAAGGAAAAAAATCTGAATGGGCGCTTCGCGTTTCTGATTCTTGGGATTGTACTGATCAAAAAAGTCCACTAAAACATACATCTACGGTGAAAATCGAGCTTCCAAATTTTGACTTTACGGCAAAAAAGCCCTATTTTGAAATTAATAATTAACCCCTTAAACCCCACCTACAAATATGATTGATGCATTAATGTGCTAGAGAATCTTCCAAAAAAGAGATTGATACCATAATCTTGGATAAGCTCCTCCTGTTATCTGAGATATGTCAATCCCACACATTGAAAGTGAGTTTTATTTTGAGCGAAAAAAATAAAAATCATAAATAATGATTATTTTTGAGTTTTTTTTTTTTTTTTGCTCAAAAATAATGATTATGGCTGATTTTTTTTTATTATTACTCAAAAATAATCATTACCATTGAAGAAAACTTTAAAAATCAAAAATTTAAAAATCATGACGGATATGCAAAGATTGTCAAAAAATAATAATAATGGTGCAATAAATTTTTTTTGTGTCTCTTCTAAGTGATTGATTTTTTGATTCAAAAAAACGAGCAATAATCATTATTTACGGTCCCTGTTTTCAAGTAAAGATAACATACTATGCTTTTATGTTTTTCAAAATTCAAATTTCGCTCGTAGATCGAAGTAGTTTTTTTGCAGAACATCCCTTTTCTCAAATTTGTTATAAAATTTATAAAAAATAGTTGTAAAGCTATTAGTCCGAAATGGTTAAAATTTTTGATGAGGACTTTCAAAATATGTACAATTGTTGTTCCATCAATATTATTCATTCAAAACGTATCCTTCTGTTCTAGGCCTGGTGGTTCTCACACTACCCTCGTATAGTGTAAGTTATACTTTCCTAGTTTAAATGTATGTGGGATTATTTTAAAAAATAAAAAAAAAAAACTCAATAGATGTCAAAATTTATAACAACAAAACAAACATGAAGAAACTAAAAAAAATCTATTTTGTAATACTAGTAACACTGGACCTAGTAACTTGAAATTTTGTAAATGGGTTCCTCCTGGGAAGTATACCTCCATTAAGACGGGATTTTCCGCTATTTCATCGGAGAGGGCCAAAATGTGAAAAATTATTTACTACTTGCATTTTTCCAAAACAATACCTTTTTCCAAAAAAAAAGTATATTTTTCAATAAAAAGTACTTTTTTCAAAAAAAATATTTTTTCAAAAAAAGTAGTTTATCAAAAAAAAATTTTTTTTTTTCTAAAAAAGTACTTTTTTATTAAAAAAATTTTGAATAAAACAAATGTTGTTTTGTATTAAATTTAGTTTTTTTGAAAATGTATTTTAAGACTTATTATTTTAGTCCATACTGCACAGTGGGATATATAAAAAAATTGTTGGAAATAATGCCGCCATTTCTTACTTAGTGGTCCGATTGCAATGAAATTTGGAACATGCATAACTGACGTACTATGTTAACAATATGAGTAACTGAGTGAAAAAAATCATCGCCAAAGCCTAGACCACTGGACCTAGGAACTTGAAATTTTGTAAATAGGTTCCTCCTGGGTTGTATACCTCCATTAAGACGGGATTTTCCGATATTTCATCGGAGAGGGCCAGAAAGTGAAAAATTATTTATTACTTACATTTTTCCAAAACAATACCTTTTTCCAAAAACAAGTATATTTTTTTCAAAAAACAGTACTTTTTTCAAAAAAGTAGTTTTTCAAAAAAAAATTTTTTTCCAAAAAAGTACTTTTTCTAAAAAAAATACATTTTCCAGAAAAGTTCTCTTTCCCAAAAAAGTGCTTTCTCTATAAAACATACATTTTCCAAAAAAAATACTCTTTCCCAAAAAAAGTATATATTCAAAAAAAAACCTTTTTCCAAAAAAACAAGAACTTTTTCAAAAATTTACATTTTCTAAAAAAAACATACACTCACAATATTTTTCCGTAAAGACTACTGAATATATACATTAAATTACCTGAAAATCAGTTAAAAACAGGTTTACTTGCTTTTCGTTTAAAACAATTGTATTTTTTAGTTTATTTTTAACTGTTGAATAATTAATTGACAAAATCCATAAAAACAATAGATTGTTTTCGCTTTTTTTCAATACTCAATATAATATAAGAACTTTTTGTTTTAAAAACAAAATTTTAACTGAATATTTTAACTATTACGGAAAGTCCGTTTTTTGTTTATTTTGTTTGTTGAATGAATAACAGACAAAAGGTTAAAAATATATTTCTTTGGTAATTTAATTATATATTCCATTGAAACAACTTTACCGATTAAACTTTTAAATAACTGTTGATTTTGTATGGAAAAGTTCTTGTGAGTGTACATTTTTCCAAAAAAAATACACCTTTTTCTAAAAAAAATTATTATATTCAAAAAAAAAAAGTGCTTTCGCCAAAAAATTCGCTTTTTACATTATAAACGTCCTTTTTCTAAAATAAAATCCTTTTTCAAAATCAAAAGGAATCTTTTTCGAAAAAAGTACTACAGTAGAAACACAGAAATTAGAACCACTTTGTACATCGGGCAGTTCTAATTTCTGAAAAGTTCTAACTTCTGGACATTTTTTTTTTACAGAAAATTATAATAAAACTAGTTATGTAAGCTTTATTTTAACACAAAACAATTTTCATTTAATAATATTTAATTAATTGAACATATTAAATTCATAGAAAAACTTCAAAATTTTTTTTTATTATTAGGTATTTAATTTTGTACAAGCATATCAAATTTCACATGCATACGACCGAATTGTAGTCACCACGAATAACTCGGGGGTTCCCTGTTTTATTTTTACTTCAATGAGCAAAAAAATAATTTGTAGTGAAAATACAAAACAAAATAAAAAAAAAACTTGCAGAAATTAGAACCACAGGTTCTAATTTCAGAGCGTACAATACATTGGAATGGCCGGTTCTAATTTCTGGACGTTTCTAATTTGTGAGAGTTCTAATTTGTGAGATTGTACTGTATATCCAAAAAAATAATTACTTTTTATAAAAACAAAAAAGTACTTTTTCCAAAAAAGTTCCTTTTTCCAAAAAAGTTCCTTTTTCCAAAAAGTATTGTTTCCAAAAAAAAACTCCTTCCAAAAAAAAAAAAAATGTTGGACGATTATTAAAAAAATAATGTTGTTTTGAAAAAATTCAGAAAAATTGTCGTTTAAAAACTAATTAAGCTTTTCATCATCAATGAAGCTTTTTATCATAGTGCACTTTGTAACGAAAAGTTTTATTAAATAGTTTACTGAAGATTATTTATATTTTTCTTACTATAAAATTATTTCTGTGTTCAAACTCTTATCACATCTGTTTAGGGGTATACACCCAGCAAAATCTCAGTAATGGGATCCAGTATCTAGCAGTAGAATGAGGGCCAACTGCATATAATTAGGAGTAAAAACTCATTATTTTTGGTCGACGGGGTCGCTTTGTGAGTAGATATACATATTTTCTTCATGAAAAAACGCACAAAATTTTTAAGCTCGCTTACCCGCTGCATTACAAAAAAAATAAATAAAAATAAGTGATTACCAAAATAGTTTGTTATTCATTTGCTTATAAGCAACTAGAAAAATATGAAGTTAAAAGTTTTTAAAAAATAAGTCTTACCCTTATACTTACTTATCAGTAATTAAAAAATAAGTAGACATAATTTTGATAAAATAATTATTTGCTTACGACTTCGTCAAACTAGTGCTGACGCCTAGTTATAATGTGTCAAAATATTTATTTTCATTCTATAACCAATTACGTGGTAATGCAAGATTTTGCTGGGTGGGCGATATGCAAATAAATCTGTACAGGAGAAAGTTATTACAGCAACGGAAATAATGCTGACATAGACTAAAATGCATTTTTAAAATTCATTAAACAATTTATTGCTGTAAAGAAATATACGAATGTTAAAAAAAATATGTAGGATTTAAATTTCTTTATAACCGACAGCATTTTTTTTATTTATTAAATTCATTTTCTTAAAAGTATCGCTTAAACATTTAATCTTATTATTCTTATTTTATTAAATATTTTCTAAAATTTGCCTCTATTTCTGTATTAAGGTCTTTTCTAAATACTGGTTTACTATATATCGTTATGTATGACATTGTATGTATTTCAATATTTCAAATGCTTTTATTAAACAAAATATAATTAATAAAAATATAAATAACCCAGTGTAGAAACGCTAATGAAATGTCATTACTTTTCTCACTACCAGTAATGACACCAGCTTTGTCTCTACATTATTTTAACGCATATAATAAGGTTAATTTTCCCATTACTTTTAATACAAAAAAATAATTCTATATCCCTAGGTACAATACTTATTTTTATAATCATTTTAAATATAAAGTAATGACCTCAAAATTTTTTTAAAATCTATTTTTAGACCCATTATTTTTTCAACTCTCGTAACTACATATATAACTTATATACTTATTTTTGATTTCTTGTAAGCTGGAAAGTAATGACATTTTGTGCATGCAAGTCATTTATGTTGTTTTCTCTCTAGTATAACATATCAAGATAGCTCTGATGATAGAGCGGTTGACTGACAGCCTGGAGTCCCAAGATCAAATCCTGTTGGAAACATTTTATTAAAAAAATTTTCAATAAAACAAATGTTTTTTTTTGTATTAAATTTAGTTTTTTTGAAAATGTATTTTAAGATTCATTATTTTTGTCCATACTGCACAGTTGGATATATCACAAAATTGTTGGAAATAATGCCGCCATTTCTTACTTAGTGGTCCGATTGCAGTGAAATTTGGAACATGCATAAGTGAATTACTATCGAGCTTAAGTTTTGATTTGAACCCCCCAAACACCGCGCACGCTGCAATATGACCACCCAAACTAGGAAACTTTCTGCATTTAAATTTTTTTAAAATGAAATGCAATTTTAAAATATCAAAAACAGAGACCGAAAATAACAGTTATCCCGAAAACTTTAACTCAAAAACTCTCTATGTTAGAGTCAACGGAGATATACACTATTATATACCAAATGATTTGTATTGAAGTGCTCTTTCAGAATCTATTGTGATCTTAAGGAAACGATCTCAACTCCACAGTTAAGAGTTATTTTTCAACGAAAAAATAAAAGATCGGATGAAACTCTTAAGAACAAAGTTTTATTTCTCCTTCATTAAATAAAACTCTTTTGAGGAGTTCTATTTTTTCCGTCTGAAATAAAACTCTTTTGAGGAGTTTTGTTTTTCACGTGAGAAAATAAAGCTCATTTGAGGAGTTTTATTTTGAAACTCATTTATGGAGTTTTATTTTTCAGTCAAAAATAAAACTCATGTTGTTTATTTTCTCCTTTTTTTATTGACTTTATTTGCTATAATGTGTTTAGTAATTTATTTATTTAATTTAGCGAACATAACTTTTTCTGCGGAAAGGTTTGAACACAGGTCGTTCAATATCAATTTAAGAGCAGAGAATGCTCTTTCCACGCTTACCTGGGTTAGAGGTACTCACTGCATAGTTTTGCCAATGTATTCAATTACGGATAGTGTATTCTTTTAGCCTCCCAGAAATCGAAAACAGGTTTATCAATCGATAAGGGCTTTGGAGAAAAATTGTCTATTTCATAGAAAGCTTTTTTTCATCCTCATTATCACTTCCTTCGCTTTATTGTTCCATATCTTCATATATAAGAAATAAAACAACAACCATTTAATAATAGGAATCAAACAATAACAAATTAAAAACCCACATGTTTTCATTTTAATGCCGATTTTTTCAATTGGAATGCAAGTGATTAGATTACACTGCCTTACAAATTGTAATGATCTGGCAAACGGCAAGCTTTGAGTGTTAATTTACATAAAATGAGTTTTATTCTCTGAAGGAAAAAATAAAACTCCTCAAATGAGTTTTAAAATAAAACTCCTCAAATGAGTTTTATTTTATACGGAAAAAATAAAACTCCTCAAAAGAGTTTTATTTAATGAAGGCGAAATAAAACTCTCTTCTTAAGAGTTTCATCCGATCTTTAATTTTTACGTTGAAAAATAACTTTTTTATGTTTCTTTTTCTTTTTAAGCCTCAAAATAACTGTTATAAAGGAAATTTTTTGATATCACTTATAACCGTTACGGTCCCTGATCAAAAATACATACAAAATTCTCAAGACCAAAATTTAAAATGTTGATAATTTTTTTAAAACAAAACACTTTTTTAAACAATTATTTTTTCGTTAATTACAAGTGGTTGCGTCAGACATTGGTGCCATTTCAGAACCATTTGTCTGATGAATGACAATTAAACAAATTTCATTGGCATTGGAATGGTAATTCAATTTTTTGGAATTGACCAGCAGTAATGCCAATTAAATTTTAATGCCAATGAAAAATTCCCAACTATGGTATATCTATTATTTAAAAATTTATTTTTAATTTTCAATTAATTACCAAATTCTGATAAAAAATACAATACGGAACTACTGATTTTGTGATTTTTTGTGTGTTATTTTGTCTTTTTAAGAAAAAATTAATGAAATAAAATTATTGAAATTATTCAAGTTACTAGAGTAATTTTAAAATCTTACTCGATTAATCGAGTACGTTAAAGACTCCAAAATTGAGTAACTCGTTTACTCAAACAAAACCAAAGTCGAGTAATTTGAAAACCCTATTAAATATTCATTAATATTGATGTAATTTCAGCAAAACAATTTCAAAAAAGTGTATTTTAAACGAATTTGTTGAAAGAATACTATGTCTGACCTGTGCAATATACATAACCACATAACGTATTAATATTACGTATACGTCTTTTAAAGTGATACCAAATTTTTACTGAGGAAACTAACCCACCTGGTAGTCAGGCATATGTGCCACATTATCAGCCGCTCATATAATTTTATATTTTTTTACACTTTTTAAGAAAAAAAAAAATTCTGACAAATTCGTGTTAATATTATAAATTAATGTCAACGCTTTGACATCTTAAAGGTGTATTTTATTTTAATACACGATATGAAAAAATTATCCCGAAACGTTATTTGTTGCAACCCAAAAAAACACAAAAACATGTCTATACTCGACCACAAGTGAACAGGGTTGCCTAAAACTTGCTTTCGAAATATGCTAAATAATGCAAAAAATATTCTAAAATCTTCTAAATCTTCAGAAAAGAAAAATATGCTAAAAATATGCCAAAAAAAAAAATTTTAAAATTGATGTAATATTTATTCTGCTATAAATATGCTAAATTTCTTTTCAAATAAATATGCTACAAAAAAACTGCTGCATAAGAAATATTAACATTTTTAATGTAAATGTCAGTCATTTGTAGAATAAATTAAATTTTTACTAACCTTGTAGTTCATTTAATAAAACAAACCACATGAAATGACTGTTTTATAATTTACATTAATTTTTTACTGTTGTTATTTGTTATTTCAAAAAATAAATGTTTGTTTATTTTTTACTAACATGTGGTTCATTTTTTCTACAATTGTTAGTCATTTTTTGAACATTAAAAAATAAATGACAATGTTAGTTGAATTTACTGAAATCTAAGTCGTCCTTTCTTTAAGTGAAATTTCATTTGTTTGTAACTACTTTTGCAGTAGTCTTTACCTACAGATTATTCTAAGTGTAGCCGTTTTTTAAAATTTTCGTGCTAAGAATACGTTTTTGGCAGGTTTCTAGCATATAAGCACGTAATGACTCGAAAAGATTGAGAAATTATTCTTAAAAATCACCATAAAAACTTAATATTTTCTGCAGAGAAAATACCAGGGACCGTAAATAATGATTACACTGTGCTCGAATCGGACACTTTTTTTTTGTAACAAACGGGGCACCCGGTGGGTAAACCTAATTCGAGTACGCTGAATCCTGTGGTGCTAACCGTTTTTTTAGGTTAGCTCTTGTTTAAAAGATAATTAAGATTGAAAATTATGGTTCCCTCCCATACAAAGTAAATATTTAATATCATATATCTACAGTACTATAATAGTCTTAGTCTTAGAAATTTGTGCACGTTGATTATTTGATAGTGTTAATAGTCATGGGAAAAATGGGCGTGATCGGACCAGTGGGCGTGTCAGCTCCCATACAAAGTAAATATTTAATATCATATATCTACAGTTCTATAATAGCCAGAGTCTTAGAAATTTGTGAACGTTGATTATATTATGAATAGTCATGGGAAAATTGGGCGGGATCATACCAGTGGGCGTGGCAGCTCCCATACAAAGTGAATATTAAGCTCATATACAAAATTAATATTAATATTAAATATCTAGGGTTCTATATTAGCTATATAGCCTTCAAATTTTGTACGAGTCCATCAATTACAAATATTGGTAGTCGAACTGAAAATGGGCGGAATGCGATATTCACTTTTAGGTGACATTTGTTGGAATTTGCAAGAGGAAGATAATGATATAGAAGAATCAGGAAATGAAAATTGAAAAAATCATGAAAAATTTATTTATTAAAAAAAAAAAATTATAAATCACTTTAAAATTGTTGTAGTCAATTAAATTTTGTTGCAAATAGTTTATTGTTGATGTTGTTTCATAAAATGTTCTCAATTTCATACATTTAAAATCAATAAATGGTAAAAAAAACTTAAAAAAATTGTTTTTTTTAGGTACTTGGAACCATAATTTTCAATCTTAATTATTTTTTAAACAAGAGCTAACCTAAAAAAACGGTTAGCACCACTGGATTCAGCGTACTCGAATTAGCTTTACCCGCCGGGTGCCCCGCTTGTTACGTTTTTGAACTAGCACAGTGTTATTGTTCGTTTTTTTAAATCAAAAAATCAATCACTTAGAACAGACATAAAAAAAATTTATTGCACCATTATTATTATTTTTTGACAATCTTTGCATATCCGTCATGATTTTTAAAATTTTCGATTTTTAAAGTGTTCTTCAATGGTAATGATTATTTTTGAGTAGTAATAAAAAAATCAGCCATAATCATTTTTTTTTTGAGCAAAAAAAAAAATACAACTCAAAAATAATCATTATTTATGATTTTTATTTTTTTCGCTCAAAATAAAACTCACTTCCAATTTACGACTTTATATATGATATGCAACTATGTTGGTAAAAAACCTCACAAAAAAGTCATATGCTGAAAGTGAGTTTTATTTTGAGCGAAAAAAATAAAAATCATAAATAATGATTATTTTTGAGTTGTATTTTTTTTTTTTTGCTCAAAATAATGATTATGGCTGATTTTTAATAATATTACTCAAAAATAACACAGTGGTACAAAATTGAATGAAATAGAAAAACCTGGGGAGTGATATTATTTTTCTTGTAGGTCTTGTCGAGTTAAAGAAGAATCCAATAGTGAAATATGTCGGACACCTCCAAAATCCGGATTTACGGTTAAAAAACCGGTTTTTTTACCCTTGCGCACTTATAAGCCTGTAACTTTGTTGATAATGATCCGAATTTCAATTTGTTACCTGATTTGGAAAGAAGAAACTGAGATCTTTCGAATGAAAACTTGAGAAATTTGGGTGTTATTGTCCAGCAAACACAAATTTTGTAGATTTTTCAAAAATTTTTCAACTTTGGTGACGTTTTTATACATTGTTTTATTAAGAAACTATAATACTATTGAATTTTTTCAAAAAGCATGTTTATTTACGATTACAACGCATATTTGGGTTTAAAAATAGATAAGCAATTGACTGAGTTATTTAACTTTTCATGAAAACAAAATTTTTACCAAAATGCCTGCACAATGTTTTTGGTGTTGTTTTTATGCACCTTCTATTAAGTTAAAAATCAATGTTATCCTAAACACAAAAAAAAATTGTAATTAGAGTTTTAGTCATTCAAAAATATTGTTTTTTTTTCGTGTTCTTATCTAGGCTTAAAAGCTGTTTTATTGCATAACCAAAATCAATTACCTTCAGTTCCAATCGCATATGCGACTAATACAAAAGAAACTTAGGAAGTGATGAAAAATTTACTAATGTTTGTTAGCTATACCACCCATAAATGGAAAGTCGTCGCTGACTTAAAGGTTTTGACAATTTTATTTGGTATGCAAGGTGGTTACATAAAGTATCCGTGCTATCTTTGTGAATGGGATAGTCGTGCACCGAATCGTTATGATCGCAAAGTATGGCCATCTCGCGAGTCACATAGAATAGGCAGGAAAAACATTTTAAATGACCAATTAGTTAAAGCTGAGGACGTTATTCTGCCACCACTGCATCTTAAACTGGGATACATAAAACAATTTGCAAAAAAAAATAGATGTAAATGGCGACGCTTTTTGTCTTCTCAAAGCGGTGTTCCCAAAACTAAGTGAAGCCAAAATAAAAGGAGGTATTAATTAATTTGTTTACATATCTAGTACGTTTTTCATCGTTTTTATCTGTTTTGATAACTTTTAGGTATTTTTATTGGACCTCAAATTCGAAAAATTATGAGAGATGCAGATTTCACTAACAAGCTAAGTTCCGTTGAAAGACGTGCATGGAAGAGTTTTGTTGCGCTATGCGATAATTTCCTTGGAAATCACAGAATCGACGACTATGTCACAGTTGTCAATGAGTTTTTAAGTGCGTATGGTGAAATAGGCTGCAACATGTCCATAAAAATTCATTTTCTGCATTCGCATTTGGACTTTTTCCCAGATAACCTGGGCCAGTTCAGTGATGAACAAGGCGAACATTTTCACCAGGAAATGGCAACTATTGAAAAACGCTTTGAAGGAAAAAATAAGATAAAAATGAGTTCAGAATATTGCTGGTCACTTAAACGAGAAACTGATGATGCTGATTTAAAAAAAATCGGTCAAGCAAACACTTTTGAGTTACATAACCAAAAATAAAATTTGTATAAATTGTTTAAAAGTTTGTTTTCATGAAAAGTTTAATAACTCAGTCAATTATTTATCTATTTTTAACCCCAAATATGCGTTGTAATCGTTAATAAACGTACTTTGTAAATAAATTCAATAGTATTATAGTTTCTTCATAAAATAATGTATAAAAACGTCACCAAAGTTGAAAAATTTTTGAAAAATATACAAAATTTGTGTTTGTTCGACAATAACACCCAAATTTCTCAAGTTTTCTTAGATAAGTTATATATCATTCGAAAGATCTCAGTTTCTTCTTTCCAAATCTAGTAAGAAATTGAAATCGGATCAATATTAAGAAAATTACACGCTTATAAGTGCGCAAAGGTACAAAAACCGGGTTTTTAACCGTAAATCCGGATTTTGGAGGTGTCCGGCATATTTCACTATTGGAATCTTGTTTTACTCGACAAGCCCTACAAGAAAAATAATATCCGGTCCCAGGTTTTTTGGACTGTCGCACCGTGTAATCATTACCATTGAAGAAAATCCTTAAAACTCATATTTAATCCTTATTGTGTAATTTTTATTATAAAACTCATAATGATTACGGTCCCTGGAAAATACGCTAAAAATCTGATTTTAACAAATGTTGCTAAACAGCATTTTGCATATTTTTATAAAAAATATACATTTTCGAAACTCAATCTACTAAATCAAATAGAAAATATGCTAAAATGGCAACACTGCACGTGAAGTACAAATGTAAAATTTGGTGACGGCACAAATTATGGTTAGGAACATTTCAATAACTCTTTTAACTACATCTAAAATCGGGGTTGGCATATGTGCCTCAGTGACGAATCCTTCCTCTTCTACCCTACTTGACATTGCCAAAGATGTACATATGTATATAATCACTTATATGATAATGCTTTTTTACACTGGGAAGAGCAGTGAATAAAAGTGTTATGTTTCGCAGTTTTCACATAAATGCAGGATAAACCTGACAAAACAAAAAATTAAATCGAAGGGAAAGTGTTCTAAGCTAAACTTTAAGACTATTTTAAAATTTATATAAATGATAGAAAAAACATAAAAAATTTTAAATTATAATAATAGAAAAGAAAGCTGCAATTACACTTGTATTAAAGACCATACATGGGAGTGTGATCGTTGAGTGGTCATGACTTGATATTATTACGTTTGTAATGTAACAAGAAACGCACACACAGAGAAATAGTTTTTCATTTGAAAACTAAAATTTGGTTACTACTTAATTTTGGTTATTAAGAACTTCAGAGTGTTGGCACAACTTTACATTAGTTTTTATAATAAAGTTCGGTTAATTCAACTGAATTTAAGTTGCAATATCCAAAATATTCAGAAATCTAATGTAAATATCGTTGTATTAACTGAATTTATCAGTTGCCACCATTAATATACACTTTTCAATTCGGTTGGCACTTTATTTCTCTGTGTGCAGGTTCGATTTTTACGGCCGTCAGGTAGTTGAAAAATTTATCATATAGAGACCATCATTATAAGACACAAATAATAATAATAATACAATTTAAATGGAAAATAACTGATGACGCCTGCCCATTAAGAAAGCAGAAACTAGTCTAGTCTGATTTTAAAATGAATAGAGTTTATAATTTTTAGAGAAAAACGTTTAATTCCCCAGCAAAACCACACATTATCAAATCATGGGTAAAGTAATGTATCGCCATAGGGCTTCATGCATTACTTTACACGTTACTTCATTGATGAATTTTACAGGCGATGAGCCTCAACGTAACTCATTACCTTGTAGTGGGTAAAGTAACTGGTTACTTATATGGTTACATGGTGTTTTGACTAATACATTAATTTTTTGCGTATTAGTATCTATTTCTAAAAGTTCTCGACATTCTCTAAAATAAAAATATCCCAAACAAGGATTTATTTCTTGTTATCTATTTCATGAAATAAATTACCGAAATTTCTTATAATTTCTACATAATTATATCAAAATCAATATTGATTTGGGGTGTCTCATCTCGATCTCAATTCTCTATGGACATCTAAAAATTTCATCTAAATCTATATAGTTTCGCTTCGTATACTTTCCCTCAGTAGTGATATTTTTGTCACTTTACTGAAATAGAAACATTTAGAAGAAGAAAAAAAATAAAATTCTATCATTCTATAATCTCACAGTCATCTAAACGAGCAAAATAAAAAATAACTATTTCTATGAAGTTTGCAAAATTCCATTCTCTATAGTATTTTTGCCAGCATAAACAAATATTGTGTTCAATGTTATCCGGTCTTGTCGATAGAATTCAATTTTTCAAATGAATGACATTAAAGGATTAATTTCAGTTAAGTTTTTTTTTTTTTTTGTTATTTACGTATAAACGTTTTATTATAAATGTGAAAATTTAAATCAATTAAATAAACATTTAATAAGTCAATCAAATTGAATGCTAATTGATGTCAGAGGTCATAATTAAATGATTAAATAACAAAGGGAAGTCAAATATTTTGGATAAACTTAATTAAAATTGTAAAAAGATAAAACAAAAATGTTAATCAATTTTCATTAAATGAATGAAATTTTTACTGTTAAACTTGAAATTAAATTTACGGGCCAGTTTGAATAACTTTAAGCCAAAACTGAAGGCTCAATGTGTCACTGGTCATAATTCAGGAATAAGAATTTAAAAACTGAAAATGATGGGTAAATATAAAGAATAGAGTTCATCTCAAAAATTTGATTTTAGGATATCATCATTTTTTATACGGTTTTTGCATAAATAGAAAAAACTGCCATATTATTTTTTTTTTAAATCAACTAATTCCATCGGCTAAAAATAGGTGGCCAAAAACTACAGAGCAAAAAGGAGATAATTTATGAGAAATGTGAATCTGACATTTAATTTACGCCAAAAATTATTTAAAAAAAATATTTCCCGGTTTAAAAAGTACACCGTTTGGTCAACAAAAAGGACGGAAATCTATGTTTTTTAAAAATATTTTTTTTAATCCCAAAAAATAAAAATATATTACCAACTGAAAATAATGGTACAAAAATTTTAAGCATATAGCGAACCGTTAAAAAGTTATTAAGATAACAATTTTGTAAAAAATTTTAAAAACAAAAATATTTTTAACACACACAATGAAAAAGTATTTTTATTTATTTATTTATTTTATTACAAAAAAAGCATACCATTGCAACAAGAACAAGTCTTTTTAACAGCACATGGAAAAATAATGTTACAAAAAAATTGTGTTTTTTTAAAAAAGTATTTAAAATTAAACTTAAACAATTATAGTATTATCATAAAAAAATTAAAATAAAAGTTGTGAAAAAAAAAAATTTTTTTTTTGACACTAGTTAAATGCATATTGTTACAAAAAATAAATAACTTTCATATTACATAAAAAATTAATTTTAGAAAGAAAAAAAAAAATATATATTAAAGTTTTGAATAATTTAATTTTAATTTAAAGCTTTTGTCAGCTAAAATGTTTAAAAATTTATCGTTTAAAATGCTTTGCATTGCTTGTAGTTTGAATATTATGAGGTAGGTGGTTCCACAGATGGATAGTGTTTATAAAAAAGTGTCTTTTTGATATTTGAGAATGATGAATGATTGTTCTAACTTTATTCCCCCTGTTTGATTGGAAAAAATTCATTCGTTGGTAGAGGTAGTCGGTTTTTTAGTGTATATTACCTTATGTAAAAAAATCAAAGAACGACATTTTAGGAGATTATCGAACGATATGTTGTAAATTTGTTTTGAGTACCGAGATATTCTTGCAAAACGTTTAAGTCCGAAAATATATCTGGCAACATTATTGAATGTAACATTAAGTTTTTTCTTGCATAATGAATCGCAGTTTGAAAAAAGTTCACAGCCATACAATAGTGTTGGCAACACATAAGTTTTTGCTAACATCATACGAATCTTTAACGGAGTACAGTGTTGAGTCATCCATAAATTTCTTAGCATCGCTATTGTTCTACCGCATACCATGTTCACATGATCTGACCAATCAAGTTGTTTGTTAAATACTACACCGAGATTTTTTGCAGTGTCAACCAGTTCAATTGCAGTATTATTTATGTGGATTGATGGTAATGGCGTTAAATTAGGATTGCGCTTGCATATCATTATTGCCTTTGTTTTCCTGGCGTTAAGACAAAGACCATTTCTAGAATCCCACATATTTACTATAGCCAGATCTTTATTTAATTTATATATGCATTCAACGATTCCAGATGGTTCGCAGCTAATGTAAAGTTGTACGTCATCCGCATACATTTGAACACCACAGTGTTCAAGTTGAGAAGGCAAATCATTTGAATATATGGCATACAATAGGGGTCCAAGTATTGAGCCCTGTGGCACCCCTCTAGATAGAGAACAAATACTGGATGTTCTAGTATCATGGTATACGGATTGGGATCTACTGCACAAATACGAAGACATTAGTTTTACAGCTGTCGATGAAAAGTGACACATATGTTTGAGTTTAAGACAAAGAACTGTGTGATCTACTGTGTGAAAAATTTTGAGCTAAAAAATAAATGCCACACGCATTTTCAATATATCGCTGCCCGTAAAAAAGTTGTTAATCAATATATTATTGCATTTTAGTAAAGGCAACATTTTAAACTTTTAACTGTGTTAGCAAACACCGAAAATTTTGCACAATTTTTCTCTGCTAAAAATGATTTTTGATTGTATTTTATAAATTTTTTTGAAAAAAAAAATGATTTTTTCGACCACTATATTTCCTAAATGGTGCACGGGGAACCTTTTTTTTATTAAATAATCGAAAGGCGAATTCAAATTTCGTATAAATACAGCTATATTTGCTCTACAGTTAAAGGGACCTTAAATCAGCTTATTTGGTAACCGCGCACCAGGGGAAGAAGTTGGAAATTTAAAAAAATAATAACGCCATTTTTTCCTATTAATGCTAAAAAATTTGAAAAAGTGACGATATCCCAAAAACAAATAAACTTTATACTTTTCTGACGAACTCTTATAAAGAAGTTTATTCAATTGCTTGCAAAGGATTTGAGGTCTTCAATTACGAATTTTAATCAAAATAGCGGATCCAGAATGGCTGTCACAAATTTTAAAATACTACTAGTTTGGATTGTAATCCTAGAACTATGAATCGTTGATTTCGAATCTAAAATCAAAAATTTAAAATTCCAATTAGCAAATCCAATATGGCGGAAAATAACTAAAATCGAGCTTCAATTATAATATTTGTTGATCCAATAAAAAGTTTATTTGAATTCGGTCATATTAAACAAATCGTAGTATCAATTAAAATAATTTGTTAATATTTAATTTATTTTATTTTCAATTAATTTTTAATCGTATCTGTTTAATTTAATTAAACAATGTATTTAATTTTAAATTCATTTTTTGTAGATACAAACTTTAATTAAAGTGTGGAAAAAAATCTCCTAAAAGTTGGGCAGAAAATCGCTAAAATTAAAAATTTACAGTATTTAAAAGTATTAGCAAAATTAAAAAAAAAAAACACCAAAATTTAAAAAGCCGTTCAAAATTAACAAAAAAAAACGACAAAGTGAAAAAATCATAAAAATTTAAAAAAAACGCCAAAGTTGAAAAAAAAAAATCGTTAAAAATAGCTAAAACTTAATAAATTGAAAAACCATTGCAAAAATTAAAAACATCGCTTAAAATAAAAAAAAGAGGCTAATTGGAACAAATCGCCAAAATTTAAAAATCGCTAATATTTGAAAAAATTTTATTTTTTGCTAAATTTAGCAAAAAAAAAAAATACCGCAATGCTCAAAAAAGTTAAACTTCCAGTAATATCAGCAGAATTTCACGTACCGATTACAGACTTTTTTTTACTTAGCGTATAATACAGCTTAAGGACTTAAAAACTATATTAAGAAGCAGCTTTAATATATCGTTGGACTCGGAAAGCTGTATATATGATTTGCATTCACGATTCTGTTGTAAACTAAAATTGATTTCTTTAAAATAACAATAAATCTTAATATTTTTGGTGGGACATAAAATGGAATAAGAGACAGCAAATCAAGACAGTCAACCATTTACTTTATAAAAGACAAGTAACGCCGACTGTTGTATTCTACGATATTCTAAAGTCTGCAAACCTAATAATAAGCATTTGCATCTATAAGAAGGAATGGGATCAACGAAGACAAATGAAATTAAAGCAAATTAACAAATATCCTTTGTACACTCTCAATTCCAATTCTTTTAATACCAAAAATAATACGTTACCAATAAATACTTATTTTTATCATTATTTTGAATAAAAAGTAATGATCTAAACATTTTTTGAAAATCTATTTTAGGACTCATTATTATTTTTTTTTTTTTTGCAACTCTAATAACAACTTATTTTCGATGTTTGGTAAGTTGGAAAGTATTGACATTCTGTGTAAGCAATTCGTTGATGTTTTATCTATCAAGTATAACATGTCGAGATAGCTCCAATGATAGAGCGCTTGATTGGCAACCTGGAGTCCCAGGTTTGAATCCTGTTTGGGCACATTTTATAAAAAAAATATTTTTTTATTAAATTTAGTTTTTTTGAAAATTTATTTTTAAACTCATTATTTTTGTCCATACTAGTAAGCATATAGGTAACCACATATTTTTTGACTTTTTTTAAGGTGTTTAGGTTTAGGTTTAGTTTAAGTTAAAGTTTAGTTCTTATTAAAGTAATGATGTCATTACAAAGACAATTGTAAGTACTTGCCACTACCACATAAGTACCGATATAACCACTTACATATATGGTAATGCTCTTCTACACTGGGTTATCATAGACGACGGGGCGTATGATTATTATTTATTACCTTGAATTCAAATAAAAATCATTACTTTTACTTTGTTTAGACAAATCGTTTCTTTATTATTTGTTTTTAATGTTCTTAGTGATTTTTGTTTTACATAGTAAAATTTAACCGCGATAAATTTGATTATAAATTATTTACATAATAACAGCTTTAAAATAATAAATTTTGGAAAAGGAATCATAAAAATTGTGTTTAATACTATTTTTTTGCTCTCTGTCCCTTTAAAACTTCATTATTATCATCATTATGTATTAGTTGTTTTATATTATTGTTTGAGCTTAAAGCAACAAAAGTGAACTATTTACAAAATCTTTTTAACTGTTTTTCTTTACTTTATTTTTAAAATACATTTTTTCAATACATAATATGGTAGGTAAGGGTAAGATGTTCGGGAGTTGTTCTTTCTCTGTTTTGACATTCATCTTCTTATTTTTATAATGTTTAGTAACCGTAATGCACACCATGTCCGGCAACGGAAGTATGCACTAATGCAGGAGCAGCTCTGTAAGGAAATAAAAAGAGATAAAAAAAATAAAATAGTTTAATGGTCGATGAAGAATATAAAAATTTTTTAAAATCAGGAATGGCAGGAAATAACGCTAAAATATCGTTATCGATTCAAAACCCTTTCAACTGGATATCGTTATCCCAAAAATACCGTTACCGACATAATTGAAATACCGTTATTAGTAAAATACGGTTGCCGATATAACTAAAATATAATTATCCTTAAAATATCGTTACCGAAATAACTAAAATATCGTTATCCCAAAAATACCGTTACCGAAATAATTTGCCAAGATCTGATTAAAAAAAAATCGCTGTAAATAGACACATATATTTTTCCCCAAAGTTTGATCATAAACTAGCCAGTTATTAGAACTCGGACATAATGGGGCAAAAACAGTGTGCATTGACATTACCTTAGTAAATAAAACAACGTAACGCTTAAAATACCGTTACCCAAATAACTAAAAAACTGCTTACCTTAAAATAACGTTACCAAAATAATTAAAATACCGTTATTGCTGAAATAAATAAAATACCGTTAACGCTCATATATCGATAGCCGAAATAACTCATATATCGATAGCCCTAAAAGACCGTTACCGCAAAAAAAGAAATATAGCGTTACCCTTACCGATACCCGCATGGAATCGGTTACCATGCATGTTTTAAATTGAACATTGATATGTTAAAAATTTTATTCAATGACTTTAAAAGTGTGCTATTAGCAGACATGGGCGGCGTCAATTACATTTCACAATCATTCACTTGTAAAATTTGTAATATAATTAATAATGTTAGACCTACGCTCACACTTATTGGCTTTAACACTTCCTTGGAAAATTTCCAATTTTCTCAATACCAGACATGGGACAACATACCAATATTTGTGTATTCAATTACAGGCCAATTACTTTTTACGTCGAATTACACATAATTGGGTGTAATTGAGTATGAAATGTTTGGTATTAAAATCATTACAAACTTTCTAAGGAAGCGTTTAAGCCCACAAATGTGCGCGTACGTCTGAAATTACTAATGACATTAAAAAATTTGTCAAATGAATGATTTTTCAATGTAATTGACTGCGCCCATGTCTGGCTATTAGATAGGAAGTCAACGAAGAAAGGATTTTTTATTTTGTTTACCAGAAATTACACTAATAGAATTTTCCTTCATATCTTCATTAATAAATCGATTTCATTGAAATGGATTCATTGATTTAATGAATAATTTCATTAACTGAATGAAAATTCTTTAATATTGTTAATTTTTTCAATAAACTTTTTTTATGATTTTTTCATAATTTCATAAAAAAAATTCATTAAATCAATGAAAATTTGTCGAATTTTTTCAATAAAAACTTCAACTTGTAATATGCAAAAAAATATTGTTTAATGTGATTACTATGTGATTTTTTACTGTATAGTACATTTTGGATTTTAAAAATAATCGCTCAAGTTAAACTCCCCATATTACAAATAAAACTTGTTAAACAAAATTAATTTTACAAAGACAGTTTTACAAAAACATTGTACAAAGACCGATATAATATTTTTACAGTGGTTAGAGATGATCGCTATATGTAATTTTATTACAAAAAATGGATTTTGAAAAATTTTGAGTTATGTCACTTTTGTTAAACAAGTGCGAAATTACATACATTTTTTTAAACAAAATTAACTAAAACTTTAAAAGAAATTGATTTAAAACAGTTTCAAACCATTTAATGTATAAAGGGTTAATGTGAAATGAATACAAAATTCTTACAAAAAAAATCTTAAGTCGACATAAGTGCTTTTGTAAAAATTTATGATGTTTTTGGCTAAAATCTCAACTTCTTTAAAAAGTGGATTATTAAGAAATACATTTTTTGTGTTGCAATAAAAAGCAATGAAAAATAGTTCATATAAACAATGTATTTTATTCATTAAACACATGAAACTTTTAAAATGTTTATGCTAGAACTAATGAAAAAATGCACTCTATGAAATTTTCATTCGATCAATGAAACCATTAATTAAACATTATTTAATGAAACATTTTTAATTGATTCAATGAAATAATTCTTTGGGTACTTTTTTATGAAAAAATTCACTGTATTAATGAAGGAATTCATTAACACTACGTACAAATTTATATCGCTGTACTTTCAATCTGGCTTACCAGGTATACCAAACTAATTTTTAAAAATTACTTATTTTGTCACTACACTGATAATAATCCATGCATAAAAATATGAAAAAAAAAAGTCAAACTAGCAAACAAATTCGTAAAATAAAGTAAAATTTGTTAATTGTATGAAAGTTTTCGTTGTTTTGACATCTTGTTTGTCATGCTTTAAGAATGGATTATTATAAGTCTTATGTTAACCCATTATCTACCAATGTATCTTTAAATACTCGTCAATAATTAAGAGTCTATAACAATTGATACGAAGGCGATATATAACAACGCAGTAAAAAACATATTCAAATTTGAAGTGTTGGCAACAAACGTGGTTTTAAAAATGTTTAAAGATGTTAATCCAGGGTTGCCAGATAATGATTTGAAAAATACTACATGTACTTTTTAAAAAAATTAACGAATCAAATCAAGAGTTTTCCATTTTTGTAAAAACGGAAGTATGTGGAAAATTAATCCATTTTTGTTTTCAATAACAAAATTGTGCTATTTTCTCTCTACCAGCACAGGGATATATAAATTTGAGCAAACTAAATTCGGGTGTGACAACCGAATTTACGATTTTGCAGAAACCGAATCGATTCGGTTTATGAAATTTTAGAATTTTTTATGAAAGTGTAGGCTTTAAAATTTACTGAAAATCTACACCTGGAAACCAACTTATCTTTCTGACATGTTTTTTCGCACGGAATCTATGCTTATTAAAAAACGGGTTATTTCGCCCGATTTTGGAAAAAATTTTAAAATATGTTTCATGCTTTATTTATCTCATAAAGGAGCATAAATACATAAAGTTTGACCACGATACGATATACTTTTTCGTAAAGCGTTGCAGTTGACTAAAAATGTCTCATATACATACAGAAAAATAAAGTGCCAACGAAATTGAAAATTGTATATTGTTAACTACAACCAATAAATTCGGTTTGTAGAACCTTAATGAAATGTCAATCTGGTAACATTGAGAGATTAGAAAAATAAACAAAAATCTAAAAATAGAATATTTGTGTTGTTAGTGTTGTCACTTCTGAGTATAATATACAATAATAGAAAAAGCTAATAGGAAAGAAAACTGCAATTAAGCTGCATTAGATTCGAGGCCATACTTGGGTGTGATCGCTAAACGGTCATGACTTGGTATTGTTACGTTTGTAATGTAAGATGAGCGCAGGTTTGATTCTTACAGCCTCAAGTTCTTGAAAATTTATCATATAGAGACAATCTGACAATTATAAGACACAAATAATAATACAATTTTATGAGCCTGTCCATAAAAAAGAAAGTCTAGCCTGATTTAAAAATTAATAGTGTTTATAATTTTTAGAGAAAAACGTTTATTCTTCTTCGTAACCTCAACATTTCTAAAGTGATTTCTTAACATTTTTGGTGTGGCAACTAAAATTCTGTTGTATTAGACAAATTTTGTTGTGAAAACCAATATTAAGTTGTACCAACCGATTTTAGTCGCAGTAACCAAGTTTTAGTTGGCAAATGCCAAAATTTTTCTCTGTGTGTAGTTATTTCTTTTAACTTTAGTCAATATTTTGCAAGTTTACTTACTTAATTAAAGCTGGTGCAGCGTAATGTGCAGCATAAGCTGGGGCTGGAGCAGCATAGTGAGCAGCATAACCTAAACCATGACCGGCTAAAACAGCACCATGAGCTAAAATAAAATATTACAAAATTATTTTTAAAATATTTTATTAAAAATTTATAAAAAGTTATTTAAACAAAAGTTATACAAAATTAACTTAACTTCATAAAAATGTTAAAAATCTTGTAAACAATAAATACTTAATTGTTCTTGAAGTGAAAACGATTTAAAATTCAAGAATTATTTAAAATTCTACTAATTTCATGTATTGTTTAAAAAAAAAAAGTTGTATATGCTAAGTTCCTATATTTTATTTATATTAAAATTTATTACAAAGTTTTATTTAGTACTCGTATACGGATTATGTTTTACAAAAAATACACCTTGAGACAAATTATTATGCCAAATTATTCTTAAAAGCTTTTTAAATTGCTTTTGAATACACAGAAAGTACCGTCTTTCAACATATTCTAAATATAACATTAATATTAATACAAAATTTTAGCTGTAAGAAGATAAACCAGCAATATTTAAGTTCTAAAAGGCAAGTAAAATAATCTGAAGAGTTTTTATAATCATTTTCCACATTATACACTGCGTTACATAACTATAACTACAAATGAGTTTTGCTGTTTTTCTCAATATTACAAACATTTGTTTACAAACTTTTAACTTTTTTTAAGTGTATAATAACTAATCTCTTATTGTGTGAAATTTAAGAGATTACTTAATTGATTTAAGAGAAAAATTTTGTAATAATATTTTGTTAGTGCCTCTTCATAACAAGAAGAATAGTAAATAAAAACAAGTTAAAGAATTATTTTTGTTTATTATGCAATTTTAATCAATTTACAATAAAATGCCGCGTGGTTCATATCTAAGTGATTTGTAAAGGGTCCGCCAAATAACTTTTTTTTTTTTGAACTTCTGAACCAATTGGACTTTGTATGGCGTCATACCAAGGTCTTTATGCAAAATTCGTCTCAATTATGTCTCCGAAATGTTCAATTGTTGAGAACGACGGTGAATTGATGTTGATGGCGCTTCACGCACACTTTCTGCCACAGCAGCAATATTCTCGGGTGTACGCACTGTTTTTGGCTTTTCACGCTTTGGTTTATCGATGAGGATGCCAGTTTCTTTCACTTTTTTCACAAGATAACGAACATACGGACCATATTCGTTCAGCGGAAGGATAAAACTAATTATCTGTCAAATCAGACATGAGCTAAGTGTTACCATTCACGAAATAAGCACTAGTTGAAAAAAAAAACGTTAGATGGCGGACCCTTTAAAAGAGAATATTTCAGCCTATTTAAAAGGTGGCTAAAATGTTCGCGAAATAGTTTTAAAAATAAATCGTTCACATGCGTTTGTCACAAATTTTGCAAATAATCCGAGTGCATTTGGTAAAAATAAATCATACGACAGGAAAAAAAGCTTTCTGAAAGCTGGACCCTAGTCGGACCAAATTCGGAATTTCACATTTTCAAATGCGAATATCTCGGGTACTATTAGAGGTAACCAGACATGTGAGCATATTTTTTGTTAGCCTCTACTACTCTACTAGCAAATTACATATTCGAAAATCGGATTAGAATCAAAAAAATGGCGAGCACTCAAAACTTTATATCCAATACGTTTCCTATTTTGGGTAGTCATATTGGCGCCCCGGTGAGGTTGGAAGGTTCAAAATCAAAACTGGAGCTTAATATGACGTAATTTATGCCTTTTCCAAATTTCATTGCAATCGGAACGCTAAGTAAGAAATGGCAAAAATCAGAGTGGTGGCAACCTACAAACCTTTCCCCTATAACTATAGAGAAAGTGTAATACTTTTTAAATTATTTTACATTAAACATGAAAATCAAGAAATTTTTCCATGCAGATTCGATCTCAAAGGACTAAGGAAGTTTCATACAAATTCTTTTTTGGAAGCAAGTCTTTGAAATTTAATTATCTAAAGGAAATTTAAGTTTAGACATCGTTTAAATTGGTCACATCGTTTAAATAATGCCTATTAAAATATAATTTAAAACATTGCCATATTTCAATACAACGGAAATTGAAGAGCTGACGCGAATAAGGGTATACAGACCATAAAGTAAATTGTTCAGGAGAAGAGAAAAACTAAGGAAATGGTCAAAACTTGATATTATTAAATAATTTTTTTTTTGTCATAGCTACACATCTATAATACATTTATCAATATGCAAAATTTTATATAAAAAAATGAGTAGAAGTTGCAAAAACTTTAATTTGAAATTAGCAAAATATTGATAAAGGGTACACAGAGAAAAATTTATTTTTGTAAAAATTATAAGTTCGTGCAGTATTTATTATCGATGACGAAATTTGGACCGTATTACCAGAACACCATTATTTATTAGCTAAAAAAAAATTTAAAGGACATTAAGGAAATTTTTTTAAAGAAATGAAAGCATTAAATATAAATGTATCAATATTTAGTAAACTTTATTAGTCAGAAATGTAATTTTAACAAATTAATTGAATGCGATGAAATAGCTCATAATTATCTTTTAACCCTTTAGATGATCACATTCAAGTTTAGTGATCAGAAGTTTTTGTAATATTTTTATAAAGTTGTTTTATTTGGATATATAGATACCCTTTCCTACTTTAAATACCCTATGGGGAATGAGACCGCTCCTGCGTGTGCCACAGGATCGGTCCCTTCGTGCCAGAGACCGGTCCTCTCCTATACCCTACCCTATGTAAATAACTGACAACTTTAACATTGGCTTGTAATAGGAGGGGGTCATTTGTCCTGCTTTAAACCACATAGTGACATGCCACAGGACTAACCAAAGATGGGCATACCACAAGACTGTCGCAAAAGGATCATGTCGTATAAAATAAACGAAAACTAAACAGCTTCCAATGAGTAGAATTCTGGCCAACTGGCTTTTTCTTGTTAATAAGCATTCTGGTTAAGTAATATGTCCTCCCTTTACCAGTCACAGGATTGGTAATTTTAGGACAATTGACACTGCTTAACCCACTTCAGTATTAAATTATACCAGTCCCGTGATAAGTCCTTCTTTAACCAGTCACTTTAATTTCAATTGACTCCTCATTCCCCATAGGGTGTAAATAGCACTTACAATAACGAAATTTTTACAAATTTGAAAAATAAAAATACAAGTTTATGAAGTTGCCTTTGAACTTTGTCAATTAACAGTTTGTGTTACTATTGTATTTTTTAAATTCTTCCAAAAAAGTAAAAGTTCTACGAACTTAATTTTAAAAAAATTTAAAAAAAAACTATAAATTGTTACAAAAATATTACATTTAAAGTATTTTTTTTTTTTTGACGATTCAAGTGTAATAATGCCAAAAATTTTCTCAAATATGTGTAAATGTACTAGTTCTATTACATTATGTAAAAAAAACGCGATTTCCAAAATAAGGTCTATATACCCTTTTTCGTCTCCACTGTTCAATTACAATTTGAACACTTGTTTAATGACCCAATTTCATATCATTATTCCATTTCATTTGACTTCATTTATTATTATGCTCTTAAATTTCCTCAAAAGCACATAATTATCGATATTTAACATGAACAATTTTATAAACTCTTCAGGTTGTCTTCAGTCACAGTGATACTGTGATATATCATATATTATCATATACAGATGATAATTTGATTGATGATTAAACTTTACCAAACCATCATCCTGTAAAATTAAAATCAACTTAAACTTAAAAACAAAAAAAGAAATGGAATCATGAAGCAATAAAATCACAGATGAGCAGGCACTTTTAGTGTGACAAATAATTATTAATACAAACAACACATATGAAAGAAAACACACTTATGAAAAAGAGCACCCACACATATATGAAAAATTAATACATCCTGATAGTGATAATGATGATAACTTTTTACTACACCAGCAAAAGTCTTTCATAACCACGTAAGTGCCCAGTCAGAAACTGCCAGTGGTACAAAGAATCAAGCACTGGTATATGACTGGCTAACCGAGGAATTGTAAATAAATTACTGGTAGAAAACTTGCTTAAGGCGCTTTACCAGCGTTTTCAAAAAACGTATTGCCAGTATTTGTTTTACATTAATTTCTGTGGTCTACAGCTAAAATCATTGGCAAAGAATTGGCTGAGACCGCTATGGCAAAATTGGCAAAAAGTGTTTTCCCAGTACTATCCAGTCGGAAATTACCAACGGCTCAAGAATCCAACTACTGGTAAAGCATTTATTTTATACAAATACCGATGCTTTGCTTAAAAAAATTTGTAGTCGAAAGGTTCTTAGTTTGAGCCCGGTTTCAGGCAAACATTTTTTGTTAATTTTTGAAAATTTTTAAAATTTTTTTTATATTTAATTATTTTTTTTTTGTTTCTGGAAGAACTCTTTTCAGACCAACATTCTTCGTTTTCCCAATGTTGGCAAGTTGTTTCCATCTAAATTTATGACAGTGCCGACATTTACATATCATTTACTTAAGTCTCAAGAGCTGTCGGCTACCAATCTGACGGCCAGTGTTCGAATCCCGGCGGAACCAAAAAATGTATACATGAATTTTTTTGATTTTATTTTGGAAAACTAATTTTTAGACCATCTTCTTCATGGTAATGCCAATATTTTGCCAACGTTGGAAGTGTTCCCAGTGCTTGTCCGACACTCTATAATGTGTTTTTATTTATTTTTTATTTATTTATTTTCATTATATTACAACCCAGTCAGAAAAAGGCAAACGGCACACCGCTGGCTAGGCACTTTAGCAAGTGGTATAGGTGCTGGCAACAAGTTCTTTCCCAATCCAAAAATAATAACATCACTAGACAAAACTACCGTCTGTTCGAGAAGTGTAGGACAGCCGAAACCATGAAATAGTTGGTCTTAGAATATGTTTTCCAAAATAAAATTAAAAAAAAGTTTAAGTATATTTTTATTTTGGTCCCGCCGATATTCCAACCGTGGCCGCCAGATTGACACAAACAAAAATGTGTGCCTGAAACCGTGCTCGAACTCGGAACCTTCCGATTACAAACTTTTTTAAACAAAGCAACGATATTTTTATAAAATAAATGCTTTACCAGGGGTTAGAATTTTGAGCCGTTAGTAATTTAAGATTGGATATCGTACGGAAAATTGGTTTTTCCAAGTTTGGCATAGTGGTCTCAGCCAATTCTTTGCCAATGACTTTTTCTGTAGAGCACTGAAATTGTAAAACAAATACTGGCAAAACGCTTTTTGAAAACACTGGTAAAGCGTAGTAAACAAATGTTCTGCCAGTAGTTTATTTACAATTCCTTGGTTAGCCAGTGGTATATCAGTGCTTGATTTTTTGTAACACTGGCAGTTTCTGACTGGGTACTTAAAAAAACGACCTCGTCGAACAAAAATTATGAGTTTTGACGCCGAAATATATGCAGTTGGCCCCAACACCACTGCTTATTATTTAGATATTAGTCATGAGAGTCCATAACTGAGCTTTTGCTGGGACTGGGATATATATAAGAGTGAAAAGAGACAAAGAAAATGACTTTTATAATACGAGGTTGATTGTTAAAAAGGATGTTTTAAGAAATGGAAATTTTTGCTACAAAATAAAGTTAATAAACAACACGTCATTGGGCTGCAAAACTTAATTGTTATGTTTGAATATTGTCCTTTTCTCTTCATATTCAACAATAAAAACTTCTGTTCACATATGTTGCTATAATTCGTTTTTCTTGTTGCAAAGATAATCAATCATATTTCAACTACAAATGACATGTCTTTTGCCATGTTTACAAGAACATCGTTATTTGAATTGCATACTGTAGTCATATCATAAAAAGGACATCAATCACAATGATTAAGTAGGATAACACTTATTTAACAAATATTTATCATCATAAAATGTTACAAAAAAACTGCATACATCAAATTTTGGTGAGGTTACAATTTACCTAAAACTCCACAAAGAGAATTTTAGGAAACGAATAATAATAAAAATGTTCAGTAAACTAGTTTCAGTAAACTAGTTTTAAGTGGAACTGATTCACTTAGTAAATGAAACCTTAAATAAATAAAATGCTATTTAACATAAATTTTTATTCAATATTGTTATTAACTTTTTATTCAATATTGTTATTAACTTCGTTCATCATAATTTAGTGAATCGACAATTAAGACTCAGCAGAAAGAAAAGGGAAAAATAATAAAAAATTTCAGTAAACTTAATTTTTACCTTCAGAACTTTTTTCTATTTTTTTTTTTTCAGAAAAAAAAATTCCCAATACAATTTCAATTAAAGTTTTATTGGATTTCAAACTAACTTTCAACTTAAGGTTTAATTTTTAAAAAATTACAAAACTAAAAAAGTTAGAAATTAAAAAAAAATAAAAAATCGTCAAAATTGAATTTTTTAATTTAAGATTTAAATTGTATAGTTTATGTTTTCAATTTCAAGGATTTCCCCCCAAATTGTGGCGATTTTTTTAATTTTTTTTTTTTTTAATTTTGACGATTTTTTACAATTTCGACGATTTTTTTCCAGTTTTAATTAAAGTTTTAATTGAAATTTTAATTGAAATTAATTTAATTTAATATTCAATTAAATTTTTAACACATGAGATTAGACTTTTAATTAAAATTAATAATTTAAATAGTCACAAATTATTGTTTAACTTTGGGATATCATAATTAATAAGGAACTTTGTTTTTTATATAATATTTAAAAATGGCTTTCTTTTTAACTCACACAAAGCAAAATAAATTCAATCAGCAGAAAGCACTTTCAAAAGTTCTAAAGCTTTAAATTCCAATTTTTAGTCTGTTTGTGGATCCTAAGAACGCATCATCAGCTGTAAATACTTGATTACAGTGTATGTTAGTATAGCAACATTATTTTAAAGAACACGTATTTTTTTATCGGCACAATCTCATGTTTAGGAGTTAAAAAGTGGGTTCAAAAATGACCCAATTTTTCGTTTTTTTTTTTTTTTTTGGCTTATTTTGAATTGTTTCACGGAAATTTTAGACAAATGGGATACCAAATGAAAGTGACATTAAAACTGGCGTGTTGTTAAAGATTTATATGAAGCTAAACAAATATGTATATTAATGCCTATTAAATTTGATTTGAGCTGGTGTAGGCTTTTGTCAATATTCGTGATTGTTCGGCTATTATGTGACTTTTTCCAAATAACTTTTTAACCTATATTTCAAATATTTTAAACAAATGTCAACCCTAACTCATTACATAGGCAATATAGGTATCAAACTTTTTGTTTTCCGAGTACAACAAAACCGTGTTCAAAAATAACTGAGATTTTTTTTTCTTTATCACATATCCAAATTTCAATAAGACCGGAGAGAACCAGGGACCGTAATCATTATGAGTTTTATAATAAAAATGATTATATTATGAGTTTTAAGGATTTTCTTTAATGGTAGTGATTATTTTTGAGTAATATTAATAAAAATCAGCCATAACATTATTTTTGAGCAAAAAAAATACAACTCAAAAATAATCATTATTTATGATTTTTATTTTTTTCGCTCAAAATAAAACTCACTTTCATAGAATTTCTTTCACAAAAATCCTCGAACTTTTGGAGTGTGTTCAACATATGATATGTTGAATTCCAACGATATAATAATATTTATTATTATTATTAATTTTAATAATTTTAATATTGTGCTTACTTTGGAATATTTCTTATAATTGAACGAGTTAGTAATAGTATTTTACTCGTACCCAATTTAAACAACAATCAATAAAAAGACTAAATATTGGTAAAATTAAAAATGATATGGAAAAAATTAAGTATTAGTTTGCTTTCAATTTGAATTATAACAGCTTGCAGTCTTCGTGACATTGATTTTTTATTTTTTTTTTTAAATTGGGTATAGATTTACATACCAGCTTTACTATTCTTAATGCCCAGTATATAACCAAATTTTTGGCATAGTAACACGAGTTGGGCAATGAAAGTGAGTTTTATTTTGATCGAAAAAAAATAAAAATCATAAATAATGATTATTTTTGAGTTTTATTTTTTTTGCTCAAATATAATGATTATGGCTGATTTTTTTTATTATTACTCAAACATAATCATTACCATTAAAGAAAACATTAAAAATCAGAAATTTAAAAATCATGACGGATATGCAAAGATTGTCAAAAAATAATAATAATGGTGCAATAAATTTTTTTTTTATGTCTGTTCTAAGTGATTGATTTTTTGATTGAAAAAAACGAACAATAATCATTATTTACGGCAAGAATGCAAAATGTTCAAAGCGGAAGCTAATAATTTGTATGTTTAAATTTCATTAACATTTTTAAAATTTTCTGTGGGATCAAATTTTTTAAAACTAATATTTTTTGAGAAAGAAAAAGGCCTTTTAATCAATTAGATTAAGTCCACGGATTCAGGGATTTTCATAATAATAATAAAATATTATTCAGGACCTAAAGACAAATGCATTAAAAATTACTAGATTTGGGGGTGTAGAAAAAAATCATGAGAATGGAGGAGTTTTCTTATTGCTTTTGAGATAGTTTGATAGCAGAAAAAATTAGAGTTGGGTAAATTTTAAGATTCTATTAGTTTTGCTATCAAAAGCCTACAAACTTGCAGTGTTTCATAGGTAAAAACGGCTTAGAGTTGTAATTCGCATCCCAATAAAAATTTTGAATAAAAAAATTTAAAACCGATTAGAATTTCGTCAACTTTCTAATTAATAAGAAATCTGTAAATTCTGAGAGGATTTTTTTATATTACTTTAAAAAATTATAACCTTCTTCGAAAACTAAATTTGCTTTAAGTGCATTTTTTTACTTTGAAAACTTAAATCGTAATATACCCCATGTAAATATTTTCACCCTAATTTATTGTTAACTTGTCTTGGCCTGTTGATATTCATGTTTTTACTATATTGTATATAGTACTGAAATGCCTTCGATACATAATACAAAATTCCTTGTAAATTATATGGTATTTTCCGAGGTTCTTAGTGGTGTTAAGTTTTCCCTCATACGATATCATCATTAGGGCTCGGAAGTTCATATAAATACATTTTTGTCGTTAGCTGGAATACAAAGTGAACCTAATATCTTTGCGACCAATTTGCAATATATTCACATCTATTTGTTAATACATATTTTTACATATTTAGCCATAAATGCATAATTAAATGCATTTTTGTTGCATATTTTGCTATAAATGCATAAATTGCCATATTTCACATTAAAATGCATTTTTTTATTACAATTTGTTTTATATTTTACTAAAATATGCGTTGCTGCAAAATATATTTATTTTATAAATATTTTCCTGAAATACAAATACAAATTTTTTTTTTTAAA
The DNA here is from genome assembly GCA_021234595.1 of Delia radicum. Classification (NCBI taxonomy): domain Eukaryota; kingdom Metazoa; phylum Arthropoda; class Insecta; order Diptera; family Anthomyiidae; genus Delia; species Delia radicum. The sequence continues at coordinate 233,768,282 of CM037852.1, forward strand.
CATACTTTTTTGGACGACGACAAACATAACTGAAAAATACAGTAACTAACTTTCTAACAAAGCTTAAAGATAATTTAAAAATTTTGTACCACATTTAAGACAAAAGTCACTTAAATTGTTTTAATAGTTTTGAAAACATTGCAAAAAAATCAAAAATAAATGCATGTTTTTAAAATCTTAAGCGCATTAATTAATTTTTATTGCATAGCTTATTTACATAAAACTCTATTATAAATTCATTAACTTCCGAGCCCTAATCATCAACTTTAAAGTAGTTGTAATGAGTGTGTGGGTGATAAACGCACTACAATTTGCTCGTGTTTATCATATTAACGTGTTTATATTTATATGCCGTTAGAAGCTAAAATGGAAAACCGATAATCTATTGTACATTCAATGCATACATATGAGGATTTCCATGAAATCTGTCCAGCTTAAAAAAGGTATATGGTTAAAGCATTTATTTTCCTAAAGGAACAGAATTTAAGCAATTTTTTTAATTGTTTTTTTTTGTTAAGTAGTCCAATTAGGCGTGCCGTGTTAAAAATCATAAAATTGAACCTTATATCTCAAATGATAAGTTCCCATATAAAAATACATACCAACTGATGCGAAAAATGATTCATCTACATGTATCTAATTATATCAATTTCGATTATATTTTATCTGAGATTTGTCCACATCCGGGACATTAAATTATATCCAATTTGATAAAGATATATCTGATTTCATATAATTTCAGCCGCTGCTCTAAAGTATTTAAGTTGAAAACCCTAGTGAAAGGGTTTAGATATGACCAGATGTGACCATATATAATTAGATCCACAATTTGAGTCTATCCAATTATATTAGAGTTCAGACATATTTATATGTACCATGTTTATACATTCCAGACATGTTTATACATAAATATTAATAAATTTATATTTGAATATATATGGATTTATATATAAATATATATAGAATCATATATATATATATATATATCATATCTAACCTTTTTTGCACAGGAATGAAAATTTGTAGACGTTAATAATTTTAAAAAGCCAACTTCTTTTTAATTGAAACATAACGAGATGTTTAAAAATTACGAAGAAAAGATTGAATGTTTTAAAAATAAATATATACGAGTATATAACAAGAGTCCCTTTTCAAACAGAAAATAATACTTTTTCGAAATAAGTTGATTTAGAGGGTCCTACATCTTGTGGTGTATAAGGTGTAAAAATTTAAGAACCAAAAAGGATTTAATATGCGTATGCAAAAGAAAAAAATTGGGAGAAGTTTCTTAAGACGACTTAAGCTGTTTTATCAAAATTGATCAAAATTTATAATTATGCACAAAATGAGCAAGGAAATTGTTCAATTGTTTTGATATAATTATACTTAAAAGAAGATTGACAATTTTTTTAGTATGAATCTGTATATATATATATATATATATATATATATATATACAATTTAATCCAAAATTAAATTGTGTTTTTTTAATTATGATATATTATCTAAATGTATATAATTTTGTATTTTGCAATGTCTGGGCTTATATGACAACATATTTATTTGGATTAATTTTATCTAATTCTAAATGCAATATGCAGACAAAAACATTTACGTGTATATAAAAAAATGTATTAGAAACAAACGTTTTTACTCGGGTATTTATGTGGGTCTGTCATATAAAATTTACTCATTTTTTTATTTCAAATTATATAAAAAAAGTACTTTCTTTATAAAATTAATATGGTTATATGTAAAGCCATATGTAATAAACTCTTAACTTGCAGCTAACTTAGTTTTATATTGAACTTTGCCAACATATCGCTAATTTACTTCAAGAACATCACAACTCAAAAAAACATGATTTTTGAGCTAATGACGTACAATTATTCGTTATATCAGGTATCATATTGTGTAAAAGAGTCGTATAGATATCTTGTATACACACCTCTTGAGAGAAATTATGTCGTTATTTTTTTCTTCAATGTAGGAGTAAATTGAAAACTTTAAACTCGTTTTCTACAAAATCAAATTTTTGAGTTATGACGTTATTGAAGTAAATGAGCGATATGTATGGGATTATATATAAAGCTATATATAATTATAAGGAAAATGTGTTCAGTATGACGTCACATATAGGTTAATAGGACTTAGCATGGGACCATATTTAATAATATCGATCACTACATGTATTAAGATTATGGAGTAAGATTTGGAGACATATAATAATATCAAGTGCAATATAAAAAATTCTCTCAAAAAAATGTTCACATGTATTTGTGTATAATGATATAAGCCGTAATGTGATTCCATTCAAAGACAGATATTATATATGACCAGATATAACTATATTTAACCTGGTAGTTTAATATTTTTCGAATTTTGTAATAATTTGTATTATATTACTTTTCATAATTTAACTGAATATGGAAAATGCTAGAAATTTGACTAAGTAAATGTTTTGATTTTAGAAAAATTCAGAACGAGTTTTGAATTTTCAGTATAATTAAAAACTTAATGTACATATCTAAAAAATCAGAAAAAATATCTATATTTTATTATTATTAAAAAGAGTTCAGATGTTTTTGTATCGTGCCAGCAAGTTTTACCTCGGCTTCGTTTTTAAGAAAACATTTGCTGAATATTAAATATTTTAATATTTGCACATCAAAAGTACATAGCGTGTGCGAAATTTGATTATATGTATTACTGATTACTCATACACATGTAGCTTCAATACAGACTTGGGCGACGTCAATTACATTTCACAATCGTTCACTTGTGAAATTTTTCCATATCGTTATTAATATCAGACCTATCCTCACACTTAATCGCTTCCTTGGAAAATCTGTAAAATTGTTGATACCAAACATAGGGATTAGTAAAAACAGTTGGGTATTTAATTACAGGGCAATTACTCAATTACACCCAATTACATGTAATTGAACACAAAAAAGTAATTGGCCTGTAATTAAACACACAGATATTGGTATTATATTCCATGTCTGATATTGACAAAATTGAAAATTTTCCAAGGAAGCGTTTAAGCCCACAAGTGTGAGCGTAGTTCTGAAATTTTAAATAATATAGAAAATTTCACAAGTGAATGATTTTTAAATGTAATTGACCTCGCCCAAGTCTGCTTCAATATACAAATATTATAATATTTAAGAAGGAAAATATTCAACTAATAGTTTCTTCAAAAATACGAGATTCCCCCTGAAACCGTCTACATCGATAGAAACACATCAACTTTTGGCAGATTTTTAGATAAATTGAGTTATCTATTATACTAAAATGTTTTCTCTTTTTAATTTTCTATAAAATCATCGCCAAGTTCCGTTAAATTATTATAAGTAATATAGTACAATTAGCGCAAATTCTGTAAATTTTCGACCAAATTTTGGAAAATTTTAAAAAGTTTCCCAAATTTTATTCGTATCGGATGGAGATCTGAATGCTGTGAATTTGACATTTATACAATATACTTTTTTCTGTAGCTTTTTTCTGGTTGTCAGGTAAATATATTTACATAAATGTTTTAAAATTGCAATTAGCTCTAACGCAAACATAATTATAAAGGGTGTCCCAAGAAGAGCGCAATTTTTAAATTTTAAATAAAACACAGATATTTAAAAAAAATCGTGAAACTTTATTATATCGTAAAGTAGACAGAATGAGGTTATGTATGGAACAATATATCGTGCAGATGGCCGCCGCGGCTTTGCTGGCATGCACGCGATCTTTTAATGAAATTTTCAATGACCGTTTTGCATGAATGCTGCGGTATTTCATTAATGCAGCGTCCAATTTCCTCTTTTAAGGCTTGAGTCGTCGTCGGCTTATTCGCGTAAACCATCGACTTCAAAAAACCCCAAAGAAAAAAATCTAGTGGTGTTAGATCGCACGATCTAGGCGGCCAATTCTGATCTCCAAAACGCGAAATAACACGACCGGGAAATGACTGATGCAGCAATTGAATTGTTTCTCTGGCTGTATGACATGTGGCGCCGTCTTGTTGGAACCACATGCCCTCCACATTCATTTCTTCAATTCTAGGCAAGAAAAAACTGGTTATCATTTCACGATACCGAACACCATTGACTGTTTGCGCTTGACCTTTTTTGAGCGACATCATCACGTACAGCTGCGACATTTTCGGTCGATCGACCTGGTCGATGGCACGTTGTTGTCTTTACATCACTAACAGACCCAGTTTCGGCAAATTTATCCATTAATCTCTTTACAGTTGACTCTTTTGGAGCATTATTGTGACCCCAAATTGATCGCAATTTGCGAACTGTAGCCGCAAAACTTTCACCATTTTCGTAAAACAATTTCACAATGAGAATGCGTTGTTCATTCGTGTAGCGCTCCATTTTTACTAACCTCGTACCTTCTACTAGCAAACAATAGCAATTGTTCAAATGTTAAACAATGACACTTCGAATGTTGCCAGATTTAAAAATTGCGTTCTTCTTGGGACACCCTTTATTTAGTGATAATTCAGCAATCATTTGTAATTTTAAAAGTGGTATAAATTTAATTTCGAAAAAGTAAGAAAATATTCCCTAATGTGGTCCTACACTTGGTATTTGGGCTATATAAAAAAAAACACTAAGTGGAATATTCCAAATCCAAATACATTAGCTTAGAGGCCAACTAGCTGGGCACTTTTTGGCCATAGTTCATTTTGTGGCAACTAATTTAAGAAGTTAAATAATAATTTTCAAAAGAGCTCAAAAGTTCCTTATTAGGGAGCAAGTACCGGAACTAACTTTTTTAATTGCGTTAAGCAAACGATATTTGTATATATTTTGTTGTGAAACATGTTGAAAATTTGTCCAAGAAGTTATGCGTACACCATTTAAAGAAGACTAAAACTTTAAGAAAAAAAAAAATCAAAAAAAATAAGAAAATATATCAAAGGGAACATTATGAAAATTACATTTTTCTCATTTTTGTTTTATTTATTATATTTGTTTGAATCAATTTGTTTTATAAAAATTGTGAAAAAAATTCTTACCGTTTGCAAAAATCCGATTTGGGAAATTCTTTAAAACTTGTTTGTTATTCACTTTTTATTTATATTTATATTGCGTATTTTTGAAACGACATTTAAGACGAAACTTTTTTAAAGTAGTGATAGCGGAAATTAAACTCGATTACAATTGACAGTTTTGAAATATTCATGCAACAAGACGAACAAAAAACGAATGGTTTAGTTAAGGTTACAGGCCACAACTGGGTACATTTCCTTATCTGTATTAAGATTTAATCAAGGGCAATCTTTTTTTGAAAATGCTCTTTAAATTAACGAAAACTGCTGACCGCTTTGAGGAGCATAAAGATGTGCTAAGATCGTATTAACGCAACTTACGAAGGGCCAAAAGACGTTCATGGAAGAGTAAAAATATTGATGTAAAGAGACGATGAAATTCCTAATAATGACTAACTTTCTGGTATGTATTGGTTTGACAACTCTGGGGGAACCAGATGTTTGTCAGGTGGGTGGTGCTGGCGGCATAATCTTTCATGAGATAGTGAAATAGGATATAACATACTAGTCATCGGCGCCTAATGACATATATTAGTATCAACTTAATTAATTATTTGCCAAGGTTTTGGAGGTAAATAAACGTAGTATTTTCGGAAATGAAGTAAAAATTATCAGTTGTACCCCAAATATTTTAAACCAATTGTATTCTCTTCATTTCTTCTATCTGAAGGGCAATTCTGATGAGACAGTACTACTCTCAGTTGTCTCACAGATCGAAAAGGCTCTTCAGTTAAGGATCTTTTCCTTGGAATTCTTCCTTGATATTGCCTGAGAGTTTAATAATGAGTCCACGTATACTATTCTAGAAAATAGCCATTATCGTCACAAGAAAGCACCTTAATACTGTCAGATCTGTGATAACTAAACCAAAAATTTTTTTCGTTTTGCTCCATTTCGCGACAAGGGTCCATTTTCGGCCAGTAATAACAATCCCATGGGAATATTATTCTGGTTAGTAAAATTAGTAAATGTTCGTAAATTTTTAGCTTAAATATGGCCTTTGTAGCTTGTGTCATAAAAACTTAAAATATATGTAAAAACAATTGTTTGGAATATAACCGAACCCTCATTTCCGCTCTTGTAAGGCCATGATTTAAAGTTAAATGAATAAAATATAGTTTGAAATGTATCGCTCTCTCTCTCTCTCTGTTTAATCTTAAATTTAAAATTATGATTTGCTACTTTGTGTTAATAAAACTATAGTGCAAAGAAAATTTTATACAAAAATTGTGCAAATTCTATTAAAGCGTTAAAAGCACCTAAAAATGATTTTACCTGTTTTCATATTAAAACCTACCATAAGCGGGTGCAGCAGCAGCAGCAGCATATTTAATGGCGGTAGGAGCTGATGCTACATAACCATGTGACACTGCAACGGGTGCAGCATAAGAATGACCAATGCTATGAGAGTAACCACCATGAGAGTAAGCTGGAGCAGAATATGCATGACCATAAGCGGGAGCAGTAGCATAACTATAGCCATGAGAAGGAGCGGCAGCAGCGTAAGTAATACCATGTGATGGAGCGGCGGCAGCATAAGTAATACCATGTGAGTAACCACCATGGGCATAGCCACCATGGGCATAGCCACCATGGGCATAACCACCATGAGCGTAGGCTGGAGCAGAATGAGCATACTGAATGGCGGGTGCAGCATGGGCATACGAAATGCCATGTGAGATGGCTGGAGCTGCGTGGGCATACACAGCAGGAGCTGCTATGGCATGAGCTACAGGAGCAGCAGCAACTACATGACCTTAATTTATATTGTTAGATTTGCAAATGGTTAGATATAATACAAGAAAATATCTTTTTTTTTTTCTTTTCTTCAAATTGATACAAATGATGTTTGTTTGGAGGAGGGCAAATAATTGAGTGAAGGTTGGTTTTAGTGGTTTAGTATGGATTTATTTTTGTTTTTTGTAATATTGTAGCAGGGGTGGGTGGGGGTGGGTGGATATAAATGATTACAAAGTTTCTTACTGTGCAAATTTTATTTTGTGAATAGTGCTTTAGGATATTTTTATTTGGTTTATATTTTTATTTGTTGTTTGCTTTGGTATTTTAGTTTTCATTGTTAGTTTTACTTACCGGGAGCGGCGTAGCCAGCATCATTGCTACTGCTGGAACGTTGTACATGTGATTGTGAGTGGGCGGTTTGCACTTGACTTGAGTAGTCTGATTGAGAATTTTGTCCATAATGACCCTTGACAGTATGTTCTTGTGATTGTCCTACCGAAGCATGATCTGCACTTGGAGCTGAAATTGAATAGGCGGCAGGGCCACCAGGTTTAGCATAAGCACAGGCCAATAAAGCAGCTAATACAAAAACAATCTGTAAAATAGAACAAATTTTGGGAAAATTTTAATAAGATTATCTAAACGAAACGATAAATGAGTATTTTTATTAAAACAAAGTGTAACGAAAATTGTACGTCTTTTCAAAAATATTAACCATTTAATGGCAAGTTTTGTCCAGGTAAAATATGGAGTAAATATGTCCAGAAATAATTCGTAGAGGTGTATTGGGTTAATGAAAATATAGTGGACGGTGGTACTAAATCTGTTTGCAGTTATCCCTTTGAAGTACTTAAAGTTGTTTCAAACTGATTCCTTATTTAAAGGGCAAAAATAACTTCATTTGACTTCCCCCAGAAAACAGCCTCGTTTTTGGCAACCGTATTTGTAGCCAATCGAATGGTTCTTTGGTAGCAATCGAAATTCTATTTTCGTAGCAGAATTTCTGTTATTTCAATCAATTGATTGTAATCACAACCGAAGAACTCGGTTCAAACAAATGAAAAATTCGATTGGCGACAAATACGGTTGCTGCTACCAATTCTGTTTTCTGGGTGTAGCAAAATGAGGAACAAGGTCACTTGGGCAAAAGAAGCATTGTTTACAAAAAAAAAAATGGAGTGTAAATTGTAACACTGAATACGGGAAACGAAATGGAACGAGGAACTATTATCCGATAACATATGTTTATGATTGTATTATCACATAAACAAGTAAAAAAAATTAAATCACACTGTGGCTGTTTTTTAAAAAATGTATCACTCGGGATCTCTTTCGTAACAAGCCTATTTATATTATAGGGCTATATTAATACTCCCATTGAGCAAAAATGTTGTCCGTTTTGCTCTATCTCGCTTAGTTTTAGTGATAATTGACATTTCAAAATATCGACATTTTGTAAAATGGCTCCTTTCTCGAAAACTAAGCGAGAAATCGCAAAACGGACAACATTTTTGCAAGTCTTAACGAAAAGCTATACTTCCAACAACACAAATGTGTTAAGTGTTCCGATTCCAATTATTTGCCCTATTCATTCCATATCGTTTCATTTTGGACCAATGTTCCAATCTATTATCGGAGTGATTAAATTGGTGTTTTCACGTGGGTTGCGTGAACAAATAATTGAGACGCCCTATGGTTTTTTTCATAAAAAATTAATCTATCGGAGTCTTTCCATACCTAGCAAATTTGTGTTCTGTCAATTGTAGTTTGCTTCCTTTAATTAATTGATTACTAATGGTAATGAAACTTAAAATCCTTATTTTTAATCAATGAAATCAAATCAATGAAATTCATTACCATTAATTAAATAAATGCTAATGAAATTAATTTAATTTCAATTGATATCAATAAAATTGTAATGAAATCATCAATTAATTAGTCCATTCAATTAATTAGTCTCATTAATTAGTTCATGTACTACAAAATTCATAACAAAAAATAATTTTAGTTGAGCTGGGTTGGACAAGCAGAAAGGCAAGTGCATGGCGCTCAGACTATAAATTCTTCATTGTACCATACCCGGAGAATATATATGGCGAAAAAAATATGAGATTAAAATCAGAAGAGAAAAATAACAAGATAAGAGTCCCTGCCAAGAATTTCCTAGTCTACGAATGTAACAAAATCAGGCATGTGTAGTTATGAACAGATTCCACAAGCAAGACGTCACCACCCAAAGTGCTATGGCTAGTCCTAGGCTCCTTACTCAAAACCATGGAAACAATCTTGAATAAAAACATTGTAAACATTTGTACTCAGAGTTGTCAAATAAAAATTGAAAAAGTATCAATTCTTAACCTCTTTTGATGGAATTTTTTGTCAAAAATTATTTAAAAACATAAAAAAGCATTATCTATTATATTTTTGTTTGTTACGTTGATGAAAAAATATGAAAATGTATTTCTCTGCTAGAAATAATTTCAGCGATTGTACATAATTTCTGACCGATCGAACGATAAAGTTTCAAATACATCAAGTCTAAAATATTCCAAAATTTATTACAATGTCACTCAAAACATAAATAATGACTGATTTTTATAACAATGCGGCAAAAAAAACTTATAAAAATTATATAGTTATATATAAATTATGTAGTTATATAGAAAAATTTCTAATCTGATAACATGTTGCCATTCTGCCCACGGCATATGAGGATCTGTTCAATTTGCCCAGATACCAGACGGATGGATGCAGTACCGCTAGAGGTACATCAATTAAAATCGCTTTCGCTGAAACTGCATGGTGGTCAACGGGAAATTATTTTCGTCAAGCAAATTGAGGGACAAGAACAATGGTTAGGGAGCCAATTTTTTGTCTCATAACTATCATTGGGTTGTGTACTACGGAAATCAAAACAAAGCTCAATTCTCTTTGGCAGAAAATGAATGGTCGCAGAAACTGCATGGTTGCCAATGGCTGTGGAAATTTCGGTCAAGGTGGGGATCTACGGATGAAATTTACTGTGTCAAAACTATTATTGATGTGCCTAAAACAAATATTAAAACAAATGCAAATTCGCTTCATCAGTAATAATAAGGCCGTCAATCAAAATTGAATCCGCCAATTCTGCATGGCAGTCAATGGGTAGATTTCTTGCCAGCCGAACTGAAGGGCAAGAAGAGGACTAGGGAAACCAATTTTTATTCCATAACTATTATTGTTTTGGATATCACGAAAGTAAAAACATAATCGATTCGGCAGAAAATATGTAGTTGTCCAAGGGTTTATAAATTATATTTTTTTCTCAAAATATAACATTTTTAAATAACTACTTATCTTAAATATTAAAAATTATTCAAAAGATTCCTTCGTATCCCCATACATTTCTTTGCATTAAACGTAAACAATATGTCAGGTAAAAATTTTTGTTATAAAAACTTCAGCTGTTGAACAATTGGCAATAATAAAATTTTTAATTTCGCTAGAAGTTTTGTTACAAAAAAAAAAACATTCCGCACAATGTGTTGCATTTTCTACATTTATACTCTAATCCCTTTTTATTATCAAAATCTAAAGACTGAATACTAAAACAAATGTAAAATACTAAACATTTTTGCCGCATAAATCTTAAAATAATTGTTGCCTGTTCTCAGGCGCATTTTACAAAAAAAGTGTAAAAGTAGGTAAAAAAAGAAACATTAAAAACGCGACTATAATACTTCTAGAAAATGCATCAGATAGTTACAAAACAAGAAGATGTAAAAGAAAAAAACTTTTTTGGCATTAAAATGCATTAAATGAAATGCTTAATTTCCGCTTAGTGTCTAAGAAACGTGAGAAAACTGCAATATATAGGATTTTTTTTTATTTTGATAGACACACAAAAACAAATCTTAGTTAAATAGTAGACAACGCAAAAAGAGAAAAAATGAGATTATGGCATACTTTTTAAATACTATTTAAGCAAAGAAAATTTAAGGCATGCTTTATGGGTTTTTTTTGAGATATATATAGATTGAGTGAACAAATTTTATAGCATACTTTTAAAAACATTTATTTTATATTAGTATACCTTTTGGCTTTAATTTTAATGAAAGTTTAGTTAAATTTTATTTTCATAATATTTAAACCATACATGGTACTAATTAATTGTATGGATTAATGAATTGGTGATTTCATTACAATTTCATTGATATCAATTGTAATGAAATTATTTTCATTAGCATTTTTTTAATTAATGATAATGAATTCCATTGATTTGATTTCATTAATGGCAATAATTTTAAATTTCATTACCATAAGTAATGCATCATTTAAAGGAAACAAATTAGAATTGACAGATAAGATTTTCGAAAAACTAATAGTGAATATCGATGAAATCTGGTATATACAGGAGCTTTAAGTAACGCTCATAATACAAATAGCCTATGTCTGGGAAAGATCCCGAGAGATTATTTTTTTATGAAACAGTGTCCAAATTATTTGTTTACCCTAACACGTACGTGACAATACCAATTTAATCACTCTGACAATAAAATGAAACATTGGTCTTAACTGGAACGATATGGAACTAACCGGGGAACAAGTGGAATCGAAACACTTAACACATTTAAATTATCGGAACGTGATACATGGGTTAAGTTTTGCAACAGCTTGGTCCGTTTTTGCGATATTTCGCTTAGTTACTAGCCATTTTATAAAATGCCGATTTTTTAAAGTGCCCAGTATCTCCAAAACTAAGCGAGATAGGCCAAAACGGACGAATATGTTGCTCGAAAGAAGTATTAATACACTCTTATAATATAAATGGGCTAGGTACGGGAGAGATACCGATTGATAAATTTTTATAAAACAGCTATAGGGTGATTTATTTATTTATCTATTTATTATTACTTATTTACGTGATAATAAACATACAATTCCTATCGATCTCCGTTCCATTCCTATGTAAATGCAATTTACACTCCCCTTTTTTGTAAACAAATGCTTTTATTGCTCAATTGTAATTAATTTTTTAGGCATTAGTGTGATTTCCTTAGCATTAGTATAACAAATGATAACCGCAAAAAGTTTCATTGCAATTAAATGGTTATGAAATTTTTTTGGCATTAGTATTAGTTCAATGCTAATGAAAAAATCCCAAGTATGATTTGAACGCCTAAGGTTAAACAACTTTATGTAGTTATTATAAAAATATATTCAGTTTTGTGTAATACCTACATGCCTTGGTCATACTTTTACTTTGTACCTTCACAGTAGGTTCTCTAATTAAGGCAACAAATATCTTTTTATGAATATTTGTTATATTATATTTTTTATTTAATATACTAACAAAACTCATTTAAAATACATTAATTTTCTAACTTTTTGTTGAAAAATATATTTATGTAAAAGGAAACTGTACTACATGTGAGGCTATAGTTGCATGAACAAAAATAAAACTTTAACAAATTATTTCATCTCTAAAAATGTTCGGTTACAAAACATTATATTCAATTAAATCTTTAAAAGATTTGCTAATTTTTCATATTTTTACGAAATTTAATTTTCGATTCCCAGTGCAGAAACGGTAATGACATGTCATTATTTGTCTCACTACCAGTAATGACACCAGGTTACTCTCTGCATTACGTTAACACGAATAATAACGACATACTAATAACTAGTTAATTTCCATATTATTGCAATACAAAAAATAATGCGTTACCACTAGTAAGTACTTATTTTTGTCATTATTTTAAATATAAAGTAAAGTTGTGAAAATGTTTTGAAAACTTATTTTTAGACTCATTATTTTTCACTTTTTTTAAGTACATATATAACTACTTATTTGTGATTTTTTGTAAGCTGGAAAGTAATGACATTTTGTACAAGCAAGGCATTTTTATTTCTTATCTATCAAGTATAAAATGTTGACATAGCTCAGATGGTAGAGCGGTTAACTGACAACCTGAAGGCCCGGGTTTGAATCCCGTGTGGTCATACTTTATTAAAAAAAACGTTTTCAATGAAAAAAAAATATTTTTTTTATTAAATTTAGTTTTTTTAAGTTTATTTTTTCAGTCACTATTTTTGTCCATTCGCAGCTTTACATTTCACTAAATGTGGGCCGATTTAAATGATTTTAGACGTTTGTCAATCTGCTCAATGAGATAAAGATAAAATCAGGGGGCATATTCTGGTGTTTTAGTTTCGCTATACAGTTTCCTAAGGTGTATTCTTTTGTGTTAAAAATTACTAAGAATTGGAGATAAAAGTGAATGAAGGCTTTTGTGCAAAAAAAAAAATCAATTTTCAGGTCAAATTTGAAACGTTTAAGTTTCAAAAATGATCAATCCTTAATGGTTTAAGATAATTAAGAAAAGACAATCTAAAAAATAGTTTTTTTTTCGCGAATTAGAAATTTTTATACAAAACGCCGATTAATCGACTTTAACTTGGAAAAAAGTCGAAAAGTCAACTTTCGAAAATACGACAATGTTAAAAAGTCGACTTTTATAATTTTTACAAAAGTCTTCAAGTCGAAAAGTCGATTTATTGTTGCAACTATATAATCCCATTTTATTTGACCTCAAACCATTTTTTTCCACCACAAAATAGTTTTTCACATCAAAAATCTTTTTTTTACAACACAATTAATATTTTTACATCCAAAAAAGTTTTTTAGCTCAAAATTCAGCTTTTCACGTCTATAAAATATAAACTTCATAAAACCTAATTTAATGTTTTACTAGTTTGGAAATTGTATTACATTTTTACAAAAATGAATCCTGCGTTCTTATTTTATCTTCATCTATTTTCCAAATAGTTTCACACTTGACACAAGTGCTATTTAAGATTGTGTATCTTTAGGCAAACAAATACAACTAGGAGCACAGGACAAGAGAAAAACATAAAGGATATCAACTAGTGTTTGAATATTCTCTGCTATAGTATCAAGGAGTATATACAAGTAGATAGACTACACTTCTCACGCCTCTCAGCAGCTGATGAAAACATTTTTTTTACACTAAATAATAATTGTAACATGTTGATAACAAATTGTTGCTTAAAACACTCACTTTCATTTTGCTTATATTTGGTTCTTTTCCATTAAAATTTAATAGATTTAAATTTTTTCTTGCTTATTTTATCGTTGAAATTGTAAATAAATAAACATTTAATTAAATTATTATTCAAAAATATGATAAAAAATTAATTTAAACTTTTTAATGTCTTCAACATGTTTTCATTTGCTAGGTGCGAGTTTATGAAGAAACAAAAAGAGGGCACATTGAGACAGACTGAGGTGGATAGCAACCCACTGATAGTATCACATCTACCTTATGTCAAATGCAGGTTATCTCTATTTAAGTGTTTGTTAAAATTAGTTCTGTCAATAGGGTTTTATTTTGAATCTTCTTCATGTCTTGTTATTAGCACTTGAGTGTAATGTATATTGATGTGAAGAGAAAAAAAAGTAATGAAAATTTTTTAAATGAAAAATGTTTGTTTTGGCATATATAGAGTATAAAGGTGCAGGACCTGTCCTTACACTTTGGAAATGTATATTTCTAGTTATAAGAAAAAGCATTTTTCAGATTGTTCAAACAAAATTAAATATATCCTTGTTAAGTTTGTTAATGTTTGTTGAGACTTTGTTTCTGATATATTTTTAATTATCTAATTCATATGACAAACTGTGATTACCTTTATTATAATATGCCTAGTTTAAAGACTTAAATTCATTCCCAATATCAAGCAAAAAAATTATGCTAAAAAACATTATTATCACATGTGGATATGTATCTATGTTTGGTTATTCTATTTAACTGTATCATCAAAAATTACTACATTTATTTTTATGTTGCTGGTGACAGCTGAGAATTATGAAATTGAGGAAACATAAAAATAATCCATTTAAGTTGATTAGGTTTAACTTTTATTTTAAACATCAAGATTCAAAGAACACTAGATTTAATAACAACAGAAGATAAAGAACACTCGCCGATTTCAATAAAATTTGATCTTAATAGCGGAGTCAATAATATCCTAACATTTAAAATATTTTAAATATAGAAAAAAAAGCACTTCGGGCAAAATCGAAAAAACCAAAAAACACCCTGACTCGAATTAAATAATGCATATGGACGTTTTTCAAAATTTTTAAATATTCAAGAAACTGACTAAATTTTGCAATAAAATAACTTCTTTAACTTTGAACTGTAAAAAAATGCTGATCGATTTACTTTGACGATTAAATGGACAATATTAATGCAGAATTTCAATTCAAATAAACGATTAAAGCTAAAAATTCTCAAAAATGGGTTGAGTAAAAACTTAAAATTTTTTATTTTAAGGGTATATTATTTGCTTAGGATTCTAAATCGTGCAATATAAACTCAGTAGATTTGAAGGACTTCACATTATGTGTACACTCATAGAAGTAAATCTGTTAAAATAGCAGAAAAAGCTACTAAAACTTAGTTAAAAAACGAGCTTGCCGAAAAAACTGCTAAATTCAGCAGATTATTTTGCTAAATATTAATAAAAATAAGAGCAGCACAAATAAATCTGCTTAACTTTACAAAATTTTAGTTTTATTTAATTTATTCGATGTGAATCTTAGTTAATTGATAATAACATTTTACTTTGTAAAATTAACAAAAACTCTTACTAAATATTTGTAGACTTAAAATGGCAAACAAAAACTGTAATATTAACAAAAACTTTGCCATATTTACCTCAAATCAACAGAAATTTTTGCTAAACAATTGTTGATTGCTGATTTCATAAGGGCAGACTTTTATTTGCATTTAAAAAATAAATTTTAGAAATTTCACATATTTTAATAAATGTTTTAGTAAATGTTTTTGCTGATTTTAGCAGATTATTAGCGCAATTTTTCGTGTTTTTAATCGCGGTTTTTTGAAAATTGTGACGTGATGGGAAAATTTGAAAATTTGGAATCAGCGAGAGAAAATCTCTTAAAAACATATATTGCGGTTTAAATCGACTTTTTATAATATTGTAACTGTGTATAATTCATATACATTTGAGGTTATTGAGAACAACTTTCCTGCATTAAGCCTATATGACACTTGCTTTTGGCAGACACTTTACCAGGGGTTTTCTATAAAATGTTTTAAAAAAAGAAAACGGAATGTGAAAAAATTTCAAGTTTTCAAGTTTTTTTGGTAAAGTTTTTGCAAAAAAAACTGGTGTCATATAGGCTTTAACAAAGTTTTCGTCAGCTCAATGGCAAACTTACGATAGCTTTTTCCTTATAAAGGCATAATATCAAGTTCACTACAGCGAAGTAATTTCGGGCTACATACACACAGAAAAATAAATTGCCAACCGAATAGAAAAGTGTATATTAATGGTAACACTTATAAATTCAGTTAGTACGACGATATTTACATTATATATCTGAATATTTTAGGTGT
This sequence comes from Delia radicum, assembly GCA_021234595.1. Taxonomy (NCBI): domain Eukaryota; kingdom Metazoa; phylum Arthropoda; class Insecta; order Diptera; family Anthomyiidae; genus Delia; species Delia radicum. The sequence goes on from CM037852.1 coordinate 233,784,509, forward strand.
TGCAAATAAAAATCAGTTGAATTAGCCGAACTTTGTTGTGAAGACTAATGATAAGTTGTGCCAACCGTCTGAAATTCGTCATAACCGGATTTGAGTCGTACACTCACAATATTTTTTCCGTAAAGACTACTGAATATACACATTAAATTAACTGAAAAATCAGTTAAAAAACAGGACTACTTACTTTTCGTTTAAAACAATTGTAATTTTTAGTTTATTTTCAACTGTTGAATATTAATTGACAAAATCCATAAAAACAATAGATTGTTTTCGTTTATTTCAATACTCAATATAATATAACAACTTTTTGTTTTGAATGAAAAATTTTAACTGAATATTTTAATTATTACGGAAAGTCCGTTTCTTTGTTTATTTTTTTTGTTGAATAACAGACAGAACGTTAAAAATATATTTCTTTGGTAATTTAACTGTATATTCCATTGAAACAACTTTACCGATTAAACTTTTAAACAACTGTTGATTTTTTTATGGAAAAGTTCTTGTGAGTGTAGTAGTCGAATTTCAGTTGGCAAATAGCTAAATTTTGCTCTGTGTGTATAAGGCTCTGAAATATAAATATACACTCAGGGAACTTCTGCTTTAAAAATATGTAGTTGTTTGGGTTGTAATACAGTTTCATTATTTTTAACAGAGTTCGAAAATGTATGTACCACTAACATAACGTTGCTATCAAAAAAAACCAATACAACGATCTCTATTGTTTCGTTCGTATTTATAAACACAACACAAATGCTCAAATCGTTGTTTGTAATATAACAAACGGAACAAAACGAAAATGTTTCTTTCGTCAAACATTATTATTTCGTAGTGGTTATTTTTTAGTGTTCATTCAACTTAAACATTAAAACGCGTTTTTAACGTTGTGGTTGCCAAAATAAAGAAATGATTTTTCTGCATGTTATCAATGTTTTTTTGCATTAGTTTTATGAAATTTCATTGGAACTCCTCCGTTGAATCTTTTTATTAAACTAATGCAATTATTCATAAAATTCAATGAAAATTTTTTTCACTTGTAATATGACATAAACACTAAGAACGGTTTACGAATAGTTTTGTTCCATTCCATAAACACAACAAAATCAAACTGTTTGAAATATTGGCCAAACAGAACAAAATCGTTTAGTTCGGTCTCTCATCGAAAACTAGTTTGTGAAAGTGTTTGTGTTCTGTTTACAAATCAAAATGAAAATAAAGACATGTTCTGTTTATGTTTACTGTGCACAACAAAATGATTGTGTTGAGTTTCAGCAAAAAGCAAAACAGAACGATAGAAAAACGTTTGATTGTGTTTAAATTCGAACTCTAATTTTTAATGTAAATGTAAGTCATTTGTAGAACAAATAAAATTTTTAACTAACCTTGTAGTTCATTTAAAAAAACAACTCACATCAAATGACTGTTTTATGATTTTACATTCATTTTTAACAGTTGTTTTTTGTTAGTTAAAAAATAAAAATAAATAAATGTTTGTTTATTTTTTACTACCATGTGGTTCATTTTACTACAATTGTTAGTCATTTTTTGAACATTAAAAAACAAATGACAATGTTAGTTGAATTTAATGAAATGTAAGTCGTCCTTTTATTAAATGAAATTTCATTTGTTTTTGACTGCAATTGCTGTCGTCTTTACCAACATAATTTCCTAAGTGTATAACATGGAGTTTCACAAATATTTTTGCAAAAAACATACAAATTATGGGGCTTGAAATGCAAATATAATATTAAGCTACTTTTTGATTCCTTTAATTTAATTAAATGTTAATTAAATTAAATTTACTTACCAGAAACTGAAAATATGTGGCAAGTGTTTCGCAAAAAAAAAAACCAATTTATCAGAATGTGGAACTCAATGTCAACGTTCGATATTTTTGAACATTTTTTAAGTGCAAATAAACAGATATTAGCACGTAATTTGAAAAAATTACGAATATTAGTCTATAAAGTGATATTAAACAAAAATGTCGCTATACAAAAATTATCCAACAAATTTGTAAACAGTCCCGTTTTTTGGATAATTATTCAAAAAGTGGCAACACTTTATGGAACCTCATTCTTCTAAGTTCATATATCTTTGCATGGGCGCGTATGATTAATATTAATAAACATTCTTTAGTACTCATACGTAAAACAATGTTTTATAAATTCAAGGGTGCGTATGATTAATTTATAAAACTCATACATTCCGAAATTAATTTGTAATATGAAATACACAGAAAAAATTAAACTCGATTATCAATTAGTATGTTTGTAACTACAATAATAAATTTAATTATATTTGTTATAATTAAACTTTTAATCGTATCAATTAAAAATTTAATAAAAAAAAACTTAATTTGAAATATTTAAAAAATTTGATAAAAAATAAAAAAGGGAATGAGTGCTGCCATAATTTTACATTCTAAATGTAGAAACGTTTTTTTTTTGATGCGTTGATGATTGAATGCGATGAAATAATGCTTTACTCATAATTCTCTTTCAACACTTTGACGAGCAAAGTCAAATATTACGCCCAGCATTTTTTATGGTATAATTTTAAAGTTATTTTTATTTTGGATATATAACCTTTTTGATATTCCTACTTTAGATACAAATAGCAATAACAATAGCGGAAATGAACTTTTGTCGATAAAATTTTTGTATTTTATTTTCAAAATTGTGATGGAAAAGAAAATGTTCTCTGCAATTAATTTTAAAAAAATATTGGAAAAAATAAAATTTTTACCGATAATTGAACTTTTAAACGATTTTTTTTTGATAAAAACGCAGAAAAATAGCAAGATTTTTAGCCAAGCATGCATAAATGTACTAGTTTTACTATTTTATGTAAAAAACGGTATTTTTGAAATATAGTATGTATATCCTTCTTCGCCTCCCCTCTTCATACATAGCTTACTTAATTAATTATAAAAAATATGTTTTCTGAAAAACAATTTCAACTTTGGTCAAAAGACATATTTTTTATGAAACCAAATGCAGTTTTACAATATAAAATTACCGCATACACACAATATTCCATAAATGTATTATTTGTGGAATCACATCAAGGTGAACAGAAGTAAAAAAAATTTATGTTTTTAATTTCGAAGCACGCAGGGGTGATTGCGGTCACAAAACTATGTTTCCCATAGCCATAAAAGGTCATCTCAATTTTATTATTATTGTATCAATCATATTTCACCAATAATATGGTTGCTTTAATTATGTTATAGTAAAAATCTCTTTTTCGGTTATCATATTATGCTATTGTCTAAAATCATAATATAGTATTTATTACCATATTACTCTATTTAAATGTAGCCATATAATAGTTGCGCCAACTATAAGATGAGCAGTCTGCTTGTTATGAGCGTCTTCGTGCTTTTAGTGTCATTCTTGTTTACGATTTTGTGAAAAGAAGTTGTGAGAAGCAGTCAGTCCGAACAAATTAAATAATTTTAACCCTCAAACAGGCGTAAGCTTTTTTGCAATGAAATTTGCAACACTTGCTCGGCACCAAAAATAAGCAATATGTTCTTCTACCAATATTTTTTTCGTTGCCTATTTTAGGCGATATGGGTAAAAAACGGTTAAGAACGTATTTCAACCCTAATCCAAAAAATAAATAACTTTAGGCATAAGTTATTCGTGTTACCAAGATACAACAATAAGTTATTCCTGTTACCAAGATACAAAAAAAATTACCCCTTTTTAGCTTTTAGTAAAAGGGGTATTTCGCAAAACTCGAAACTAAGCGAAAATGCACCTTAACTTCAACGTATATTGATTAAACTTAAAGGCTTTGCTTATACTTAAGATAATCTGTTTGCCGTATTTTATAAAAATCGGTCCATACGTTTTCAAGTTAAGACGATGTCCTTTACAGGTATCCTTTTGGAATCCTGTATATAATTATACCAAAATTAGAGATTTTTTAAAAAGTTTAAGCTTCAATCTTACTCTGTGTTTAGTACCAGCGGTTTCCCGTCCACATAATATGTTTTCAAAATTTTTGGAAATTGTATTCATTTCGAAATATTTAATTTTTTAATTTTACGAAATTTTAACTTTAACGCTTTCTCGCTACCAATTCTTATTATAAATCCCTCAATTGACGTACGTTTGGCCAATTTAATATGCCCCGACCGAAGGCGGGCTTTCCGTTAATTATAATAGTGATATTTTTAGTGGAAGAAGGAATAATTTGGTAGTCTCAACCCGGTCTACCATGGGAGCCTAGGCAAAAGTTAAATTTACACGCATCACTTAAATGAAGGTATTGTTTTTGATTTATTTTTAAATTTGTTGTACTCACGTAAAATATTTGCAAAGGAAAGCATTTTTAGAAATATGAAAGAAAAATTTAAACAATATACACGTGCTTTTAAGTATGTAGTACGATATAATCATAATATTTTTGCAATAATCATAATATGGTAATGAATGTTGACGAAATTCTTTACCGTGATCATAATATGATAACTAGGACTATATTTATAGTGTAAATATTATCATTGCGACAAACATGTTATGATCATTATAAATATATTGTGAAATTGTATTCTTAACAATATTTTAAGGCGTACTTATGCTGTAATCACATGTTTCCCTTATTTTATTATAAATAAGTTTTGTGCTGAAAACGAGAAAGTTTAGTTTTGCTTTTTTAAATACTAAAATAAGATAATATGTTAACATAGCATAGCGACAAAATAATGACTTATGTAAATTCTTAATAACACAAATCTTATTTGTCAGCGCAAACACAATTTGATTACTTAAATTGTTTCAAAATAAGTTTATTTAAATGTGTAAATTATTAAATAAATAAATAAATATACATTTGTACTTTAAAAAAAAAAACATGACTAACTTTTTAATCCAGCTTCTACGAATTGCTGGGAGAATAATGTAGGAATCATAATATAATAATTTATAAACATTTCCATAACTATAATATGATACTATTGAGATCAATTGGGAATCATAATATAGTAATCGAATTATCATATTATGATAAAAAAAACCATATAAAGTTATGTTCGAATTACACTTAACGACAATATATCGTAAGGAAACTTAAATATGGCCACTCTATAATTTGAGCACATTATGTTGTTAATTCTGCTAACCTTCAAAAAAAAAAGCAGTTTGCATTAATTTAGTTAGTTTGATTTTTTATGGAAAAACATGAAATACCAACGTAATTAAAATTTTGCTTTGAAAACTAACCATATTAAGAGAAATTTATTTATGTTGGCATTTAAAGCTAAAAAACGGTTTAAAATTTCAGAGAATTTAAACGCAATTCTGCATTTTTTTGAAATTCAAAATGTTACTGACACGTACCCCAAACAACTAAATCAACAATTGTCATTTGTAATACAAAGTAAAACAAGATTTTACTATAAACTGTTATACCCTTTTCAGTTAAAACATTGAAATATGTTAGTTATAATATTTTTTTTATACCCCAATGTTTTATATTTTATACCCTATAGTATGGAAATGGGTAATATAAAAAATATAATTCAAAAATTTGTTTCAGATTTTATCTTTAAAAACATTGCATTTAGATGAATATGAAAGTTTCAAGGTCTCCATTACAAATTTTTTGCATCTAAAATAAGTACAAATCTAAAAAAATATTGTTTAAGAAAAATTTGACTAAAAACCGTTACAAAATATTTTTTTTTGCAATTTTTTATATTTCCCAGCAAAACCACACATTACCAAATCATGGGTAAAGTAATGTATCGCTATAGGGCTTCATGCATTACTTTACACGTTACTTCACTGATTATACAGGCGATGAGCCTCAAAGTAACTCATTACCTTGTAGGGGGTAAAGTAACTGGTTACTTATATGGTTACATGGTGGGAAAAAGTAATGTGTCTATAAATAGATTTTCATAAAAAAAAATGCATACAATTTTTTTTACAGATATTTTTTTTAATTAAATAAATAACTCTTTTTTTATTAAATAAATACATGGTCATGCTGGGATTTGAACCTGGGGTCTTTGGTATTTAACAATTAGTTAGGCGAGAACTCTACCAACTGAGCTATCGATACGTATATTATTTTATTGCTTAAAATGTAAATGCGTTGTTTTGCTTCGTGTTTTCGTTCGTGATATCAAAAATATACACCTTACCCTCATGCTTACAAAAAATCACAAAGTAATGTGTATATAAATAGAGTTTCAAAAATATATATTAATAATTACTTTACGTTTAAAATTCATGCATTATTTAATTGATGATAGGTAAGTCATTATTTTATGTTTTAAAGTAATGGAAAATGTAATGAGGTCTCATTACAAGGTAATCCATGAGTGTTCAATTATCGGTAACGCATTACTTCTTGTTGGAAAATAATGATACAGGTAAGGAGGTAATGATTTACTTTACAAGGTAATGCATTACTTTATCGCACCCATTACCAAAGTTTCGATGGGTTTTTAATAAAATGTACTTTGTACTATTATTTTATGAAAAAATATAATTTTTTAAAAAAAAAAAAATACTTAAAAAAAAATAAAATTTTTAATAATAGTGAATTGTATTGTTGATCTATAAGTTTATGAGTGAGATTTTATTCGTTCGGTTTGAGATCATGACAAATTTTTCTCTAAATTAACAGAAAAATTATAATTTTTATATGATAATTTACTTTGACTATTAGAAAAAACACAGGAAAAAGTTATTAGACACCAGCATGACACATGCATTCCATTCATGCTGGTGTCTAATAACTTTTTACTGTGTTTTTTCTAATAGTCAAAGTAAATTATCATATAAAAATTATAATTTTTCAGTTAATTTAGAGAAAAAATTGTCATGATCTCAAACCGAACGAAAAAAATCTGACATATTTTTAATAATAGGTAAAAGCATTTTCCCTTATATTTCAAATAATTCAAAAATATGACATCTCCGGGTCCCCTATATAGGGAATATGGTTACCAAATTTTGGTTCTTGAGTGCTTTAACCCTGTGTATAAATAAATCTGGTTTTCGTTAGTTAAAGACAAGTTTTCAAACAAACACAAATGAATTTTAACCACACTTTTTCCAAAAATCATCAAGTTCGACTAGGCATATCTCCCTTTTTAGCAAAAAAAAAAAAAATTGGTAATTTCAGCATATTTTCCGCAACGTAATTTTTAACTACTTTTTAGTAGTTTATTCTGCTATATTTACTCGTTTATTTCTACGAGTGTATTAGGCGATGTATTTAAATGTACCCGACCCGAAAGATGAACTTTGGATATGTTGTAGAGGATAAAATAAAAAAACAAGTATTTTTTAGCTTACGGTTTTTATCGCACCTTTAATGGTTTAAAAGTGGGGTAACAATTTTTTGTATTCCCGAAATTTTTGAAATTAAGATTATTTCTTTCCTGGTCCTTTTGTGAGCCACAATGGACCCACTTGAAAAACTGGCTGTTATATTTGCACAATTCAAATGAACAGCCCACTTTTATGTGTTGCAGGTTACGAATCATAGAATTTAATTTATGGGCATTTCGTTTAAACAAACTATTCGTAAATCTCCATCTAATGAAATTGGGGAGGATGATGATGATTTGATACATTTTTTTTATATTTATATATATATATATATGTATGCGTAGCGCATACTTTAGGGACAAGCCCAAAATTGTCGCCGAAATATGCGGTCTATAGAAAAAATTGTCCTCATCTTAAACGCTAGATGTATGAAAAGGCGCGAAAATTTTGGGGACAGTCCCCAAAGTAAGCAAATGTCCCTAAACTATGCGGGGGAACGAATAAATGTCTCTAAACTATGCGCTGTGCATACAAAGTTTTCGCGCCTTTTCATACATCTTGCGTATTAGATGAGGACAACTTTTTCCATACACCGCATATTCCGGCGACAATTTTGGGCGTGTCCCTAAACTATGCGCTGTGCATACATATATATATATATATATATAGAGACATTTATTCGTTCCCCCGCATATTTTAGGGACATTTGCTTACTTTGGGGACTGTCCCCAAAGTTTTCGCGCCTTTTCATACATCTAGCGTTTAAGATGAGGACAATTTTTTCGATACAACCGCATATTTCGGGTACAATTTTGGCCATGTCCCTAAAGTATGCGCTACGCATACATATATATATATATATGTAAACCCCGCATAGTTTAGGGACATTTGCTTACTTTGGGGACTGTCCCCAAAGTTTTCGCGCCTTTTCATACATCTAGCGTTTAAGATGAGGACAATTTTTTCGATACAACCGCATATTTCGGGTACAATTTTGGCCATGTCCCTAAAGTATGCGCTACGCATACATATATATATATATTTTTGTTTTGAAATATGGATATTGTTCTAACAAATAATCTATGGAGTTTTTGTTTTCAAATTTATTAATTGACCACTTTCAGGAATGTATTGATAGAGCTATTTCGGGAATTTTCTAGGTTCCCATCATCTGAACACGTTTTGAAAGAAGTGACAATCCCATGCAAAACATCAAACATTCATATAAGCTAGTTTTCCCACTAAATGAGAACCAATATATGAGCTCGAAGTTAAAGATTATCACCATTGATCAAAAATATATTGAAAACTTGTTCGTTATGTGCAAGCTCTTTCTTTGGTAGATATACAATACACGCTTTTTGTTTTTATCCTCGTTTTTATTTTCAAACTTGTTTTGCTTTGTTAAAAACAAGATGTAAAGGGGGAGTCAACAAGACCGTACTTTATATATATAATTTTTATTAAAAATAAAAATTATGGTTTTTCTACCTTTAATTGTGCAATGACTTTTTGTTTTCAATTTTAGAGATTTTTTTCAAATTTTAAAATTTTTTTTTTTTTCATTATGAATAATAAAAACTGTAAATTTTGTGTGTTCCACATTCAATTTCAATTAAACATTCAATAATATTTATCTTTTACATGAAAGTGAGTATGAAATCAAAGAAAAGTTTAATAATAATTTTTTGACAATAAGTTTTTTCTGTGCAGCATTAGGGAATTTGAGCAAAAATTAAATTTATTTTTGAATAACATAACGAAAAAAAATCAAATTTGGCTCATTAATTGCTTGAATACATTTCTACCGATGGTTAATTTAACACCTTTTTGGGAAAATTGTTAAATGGAGAATACGATGCTGCAATCAAAAATATATTCTTTAGAACTTAGGATTTGACAAATTACACATTGAAATAATTTAACAACTCTTTTAAATCTAGCAAAAAATGGCAAATGACATAGGAATCTCAATGAACCATCCTCCCCCCTCAACACTACATTATTTGTCAGATTTTATCTATGAAAAAATCAGATAGCTTTTCTTTGAAACCCAGTTTTTTAGCACATAATTTAGTTCGTATTGACCGATTTTATAATCTACTTATCTTACCCCTGCTCTTTTGTGTTGCTACTTAAAAATTTTATTTAAAGATTCCTTAGAGTAACATAAATACATATTGACCTCTAGTCAAAGACAAACTATATTACAAATAAAAATCCAACTACTAACTAACTAATACTAGCATATATATGCACTCAAAAAAATACGTTAGTAGAAAAGTTAGTAAAACGTCTTGTAAATCAAGTATACTATTTTTCAGCAAATTTAAATGGTAAATCAAGTATACTATTTTTAAGTAAATTTGCTGCTAAAATTATGTTTTCAGCTTAAATTTTATTTATACTTATTCAACACTTAACTGTTTTGAACTAATGTTTTACTAATTTATTTTGCTAAAAAAAATTATGCTGTTAAGCACATTAATAGTGAGGACGACAACCAGATTCAAATATATACGCAGAATGAAGTAGATGTCACGACATGTCGAAATGTAGTAGAGAAAAGGAAAATCATACTAAAAAGTACAACTCTTGTAGACATATAAAAAATCAACCATGGAAATTTTTGCATCCGTTTTTTATACATAAAAAAATTTATAACTAAAACAACTGAAATTTAGTGTTGTCACCGGCTTGTGGGAAAGTAATTGTCTATTAATCAAATTAAAGACAAAATAAAGTATTTAAATTTAATAAAGATTAATTGTGTATTTGTAAAATAAATATTTATAATGATTATTAATGTAGTGTGATCGAATTGGCAATTTGAAATTGCAAACAAATATACTTTCAGGTAGACACACATCTTAGGTAATATTTTTTCTTGATTCCTATTTCTTATTGCAAAAAAGGGTTGTATAAGGCATTTGTATTCTTTTGAAAAATGCCATAATTTAGAAAATCATTGATGTAAGTAGTTAAAAGATAATTTTGTTTATGTTATATATAATTATTTCTATTTATATGCAGATATTATATTAAATTATAGTAAATAAATTATAGAATTTTTAGTTTTTCAATTTATTCTTTGACCACACCTTCAAGAATTTGTTGATAGATCTATTTCGGGGAGTTTCTAGTTCCCCATCGTCAGAACAATTTAGAAAGAGTGGTAACTTCATCATGATCAAACACGAAAATACATACAACATAAAGTATTTCAATTTGTTTTTTGATTATTATTGGTAACTTCAAATACTTCTCATTTTGTTAGAAAAATGAGTTGTATGGGTCAAAGAATAAATTGAAAAACTAAAAATTCTATAATTTATTTACTAGGACAATATTCTGGTAAATAAATGTAGAATACGACCTCGAACTTGAATAACTTCATTTTCAAAGATTTTTTTTATTTTTAATCAACTAAGTGTTAGCAAATCTTTTGCTGAATCTACTAATTTGGTTGCTAAAAATCTGTCCGCTGACTAAAATGTTTGCTGACTCATCAAAATTGTTAGCTGACTTTACTAAGATTGTTTTTTGTGTGTACGCAACGAGTCATTATATAGTACGATGAGTGCGAATGTATATAACTATTTTATGCAACGTAACAACTATTTTATCTTCGTATTGCAACTATATATTAGGATGACCCTTAAAAATCGATTACTCGATTTTCGTTTACTACAGACCCCAGTTTTATTGCAAACGGTTAAACGGTGCCGAAATTCTGCCAAAAATGTTCCATTTAAAATAAGTGTATTTATATTAAAAATTTTAAATTTTAAAAAACTTTATTTTTATTTAATTTATTACATTAACATTCAATATTATTCAGATAATAATTCTGAATTAAACCACTTTAGACTGGAATCTTAAATGATGCTCAAATTGGATAAAAACTCAAAATCATGTTTTTTAAATCAATTTTAAAAATGTCTTTAAATGTCTACTTTGGAAATTCCGATTGGTATTTTCATAATATAATAATTGTAATTAAACAGACTTGGGCAACGTCAATTACATTTCAAAATCGTTCTCTTGTGAAATTTTTCTATATCATTAATAATTTTAAACCTACGCTCACACTTGTGGGCTTGAACGCTTCCTTGAAAAATTTTCAATTTTGTCAATACCAGACATGTGACATAATTCCAATATCTGTGTATTTAATTACAGGCCAATTAGCTTTTTTATGTTCAATTACATGTAATTGGGTGTAATTCCTGGTTCACACACGGCAATTATAATTGCCCAATTCTTCTTCAATTTTCCTTTGAACTTGCTCTTGTGTTCACACAGGAAAAGTTTGTTTCAGCAATTTTCGTATATCAACCTGCAGTATTGAAAATTGCGAATGATAAAACAAAACGGAATTGGAGTACGGGCAATTCTGTACCCCCTATCATTCTCTTTCCCTCCCTCTTCTATAAACTCAAGAATTGCGCAATTATAATTGCCGTGTGTGAACCTAGTCTAATTGAGTAATAATCCTGTAATTAAATACCCAGATGTTATTACTAGTCCCCATGTTTGGTATTAAAGATTTTAAAAATTTTCCAATGAAGCGATTAAGCCCACAAGTGTGAGTGTAGGTCTGATATTATTAATGATATAGAAAAATTTCACAAGTGAACGATTTTGAAATGTAATGTAACGTTGCTCAAGTCCGTAATTAAAGACTTCATTCCCGGACATTTTTTGAAAATTTATTAGTTTGTCGTCAAAAGTTTAATAAGAGTTAAAAGTTTTCATCAAAGTTTTCATAATTTTCGGAAAAATATCATCTTAATTTGATTAGACTTTAAAAATTATTTAACACAAAGTGGCCTGGGCCAAAAAAAAAAATCACATGAAACATAATTTTAGTCTTGACGAGAAGATTGCAAAGCATTTAAATTGATGAAAACAAAAGTCTCTGCTTGATAAAAATAATTAGCATATGTAATCTAAACCACATAGGAAATGTACAGAATTTCAGAATTACAGATTTTCATTAAATTCGGATAAATTCTTTACCATTCCAGTCTTACAATACTTTCAAGGTTTAACCAGTTGGGGACCAAATTAGACATTTTATAAAAATGTTTTTTTATTTTTTACAAATTCATGAACTATTGTTGATTCAACACTAAAGTGGGTTAATGAAATCCTATGAAGTCAGAATATCTGAATAATTTTGTGTACATTAAATGAAATGAACAAATTTAGATTTAAATTAAAATTTAAGTTTTTCAAAAAAATACACTTTTTTGGCAAATGGGACATTTTTGGCTGAAATTCTGGTTAATGCTACACACAGAGAAAAATTTAGCTATTTGCCAACTTAAATTCGATTACTACGACTCAAATTCGGTTATTACGAATTTCAGTCGGTTGGTACAACTCAATATTAGTTTTCACAACAAAGTTCGGTTAATTCAACTGAATTTTAGTTGCAAAACCCAAAATATTCAGAAGTCTAATGTAAATATCGTTTATTGTCATTAAAATACACTTTTCAATTCGGTTGGCACTTTATTTCTCTATGTGTAAAAAAAAATGTTTTTCATAAATTTGCAAGTATGACCATTGCATTTATAAGGGGACACTCTACTGTATGTATATTCTCGATTTCTTTTAAGTTTTATATAGAACAAAATATAAATAAGATGAAAAGTAGCACATCATGTAATTTTATTTTCTAGAAACTCTTTTTATTTTTGCGTTATATAAAGTGCAGCATCATAATGCAGTATTTGCTGCAAAAAAGGAACAAAAACTAAAAGAAAACTCAATCGTCATGAGTTGTTAGGAAAGCGTAGCACAACATGAAAAGAAACCGAAACGTACAAAATAACGTTGTGTTAAAAAGAAAAAGTTTTTCCTTGTTTTAACTTGTCGTTGTTGGGTTTTTCTTGTCCTGTTGTTTATGTTGTTTATAGTGTTATTGTTTTGTTTTCTTGTAAATTTACACACAGCATGTAAAATAAGTTTATTTTTTTTTTTCAAAGTTTTAAGTTCTGTTTTTTTTTTGTCATGGTTGTTGTTCTTGTTAGTCCTTAAACATCCTGATAGTTTATAAAAATGTATTATTTTTCTGCTCGTGTATTACAAATTTATCAGGGAAAATATCCAAAAATGTATAAAGTAAATAGCAAAAGTTTTAATATAAAGGGTTGAAAGCTTTATTTAAAAGGAATTAGAATTTATTAAAATTAATGTTTAGAAAAATTAACATTAAACAAGGATTAATGATATTAGAAAAAAATTATATATTTATATATATGTAAATAAATTTTGTTTTTACATACTCGATCAAAAAAAAAAGGTTATATGCCATATACAAAATCAAATCTCAGTTGATATAGATCGATATTTATTCTTATCCAAGTTTATTTTAAAATTGTGGGTATCCAGTAGTAACTGAGAAGATCACTCAAATATTTTACTCTAATACAATAGATCACAATTCATCTGAAAATTGGGCGATCCATTAATATCTAATTTAAGACCCTGATATATCCCTAAATATGCCATGGGATTAATTTTGATCTAATTGGATCTAAAGATAAGTAGTTTTTGGTGGATCAAATAAGCTATTTTGAGATTAAATTTACTTAAATCCCATCACGTATATAATTTTTAGGAAAATTCAACAAAAAATTAGAAACATAATTTAGACATCTGGTGCATATATAACTATGTATGGGGTTTTATAACATAATCTTATTCATAACATAATTCTTATTTTTACATAATCTTATTTCAAACTAAATTTTTAATCTGGTGTCATATATGACATCTTATATAATATAATTATAACTTACATCATTTAATGTCATATATAATTATATATTAAGCTTATCATATATAAGCATTTCTTATATAACACAAACAAAATTTTGTATAAGCCAGCATATTTTGTATCTTAAATTATATAGCTTATATTGCATTGTATATTTATGTATTATTAGATATAATGCTGATTATTCTCTTAGTGTATAAGCCTGAAATATTGTATAACGAGGAAACATTTTTTTGTAAAAAACTTTGATATGATTTAGAGGAACGAAAAATAAGAGGCGAGACTATTTCAGCTGAAACTATTTTAGCTGATTATTAAATGTGGTCAAAATCGCAAAAAGACAATTAAATGCAAAGTTTTACTTTGAAAAGTCTACACCTAAAAAATTAATGGCTATTTAAAGTCGAAAAATTAAAAAAAAAAATCACTTGAAATTTACTTGAAATTTTTTTTTTGCTGATAGATTTCAACTTCCAAATCAAAACCAATACAAAATGCAACCACTACACAATGCAACCACAATACTTGGAAGATACATTAACTAAAAAAGTAATTTCCATATCGCGAATTGGTAAAAAGTTGAATGGTGTTTAACAAGTGAAACCAAACTTTCCGATTTTTAAACTTTCGCAGTTTTTTCTTAGGATTTTTGAGTCGTTTAATGGAATTGAGTTTTAAGAAAAGTATTTAAAGAATGTTGTAATTTTATACAGTTTGAGGTAAGCGTACCAATAACGGGATACGAACATCACAAACTAATAATTGGCGTAAATTTATTGAAAATGTATGTTTTTTTGGAGTTGATATTCACAATTTTATTTGAAATTAATTAGCGTATTAAGTGAACTGAGTTTCTTAGCCTAAGAGTCAAAAAGGTATTTTGCAATTTTTAAACGCTTAAATTTTAGGAAATTTGTTTTAAAAACGTGACTTGAGAACTGAATTAGGTATCTGAAGTTAATCTTAAAGTGCAAAAAATTTGCATTTTTTTCATTCCTAGCTGGTACAGTGGGAGTTTTCACCAAACACATTTCGCTTTGTGATAAATAAAGCGCTATATCAATACCGCTAAAATTTACATCAAATAAAAAAATTTATTGAGCTTAATATTAACATCAAAAAGGCATCAGAAAATTGTAAGGACTTTAAATTGTATGGAGCATATAAAATTTTCATAACCTCATGATTTTTTTTTTTTTTTTTCATTTTGCGAATTTATAATTATTTAATAAGATTCCCTGCAAATAAGTAACCCTAAACCCAATTAAGTATCATAAAACCGGCAAAAAAATGAGTATTTTACAAAATAATTGCAGTTCTGTTTTTAATTTCTAATATAATAAGACAAACAATTTTTTTTAAGAGATTTTTTTTTGTGTAATATACAGTGAACGAAATAATTATAAGTTCACCCATGAAATTGTGAATTTTTACAAAATATATGCAATATTTAAAAGTTTTTGCTAACACATAAAAATTACAATAAGAGCAGTAGATACGAAGCACCTTTCGTTCCATTCGCTGCAGCTTTTTGTCAAAGTATTTTAAATTTTGTTTACTTTTTTATTTTAAGAACAATTTTGTTTTGCAGCGTTCATTTTTTAAAGAAAATATGCAATTTATTCAAAAAAAAGTCGTAAACCAACGATTATTAAAAAACGAAAAAACAACAAAATTTTGGAAAATTCCGCGCTAAAAGTGTTTTTATGACTTGATCCATATAAGAAATAAATAATTTCTGCAAACTATTACGAAATAATGAAAAACAATCTATGTATATTATGTTGTATATGACACTTTACATAACTTCAGACAAATCGATTATAATTATTTTTCTTTTGACTTTAGTGCAAATTCACCTCAAAGCTTCTTCAAGATGTGTGCCATATATTTTACTTGGCTATGCCTTAGAGAGGAAAATTTTGAATATTTTCTTTCGGAGAAAAACTGGCATTGTTCTTTGCGAAGAGTGAAAAAGAAATAATATTTTGTAATAATAGTATTTAATTTTTTTAAATCAGGATTTTTTTAAATCCTTGGATATAGAAAATTGCAGAATTCATCTTTCTGAAAGTTAAATTTGGTAAACGCATTTGGGCCAAGTTAAATTTGGTATACGACGATACAGTTCAACTTATACACGATACATTGCAACTTATGATTGATTTTCATCGTGAAACTAAAGTTCAAAGATTAAGTAAAAGGCCTCACCAAAGCACATTGTTTTTTGCCTAATTTAAACATAAATAAAAATGGGTCAATGGTACTCAAATGGTTCTACACTTACAAATATGTTAGTGTTGAAATTTTTAAATTGTTCGTGTATTTTTTATTAATTATTTTTTTATTATTATTTATTTGTCACTTTGTTTATAAAAAGTGCATATTTACTTCGAATGAATCTCAAAAAGTTGCAAAACTCTCCAACGATGAAAAATACCGAAATTTTTTAATATTTTGCCAAAATACTGATTTTAATAACACTGAACTTTCATTTATTTCTCAGGCGAAAAATTACATAAAATACCGCAAAAATCGGAGCAAATGGATCAAAGTTGATTTGGTATCAATAACAAAAATTTTAAAATATTTTCCATATTTTCAACAAAAAAAAAAAAAATTACAATTTTATAGGTGAACTTGTAATTATTTCGTCCACTGTACATTTTAAAATGTAATAAATACAATGAGATCGCAAAAACTGTAATTTAATTTTTTTAATTTGCTTTAAACTTAAAATCACCGTAAATTTTTCGCCGTTAAAGATAAATTATTAATGCGGATGGACTAGCATTTTTAAACATAGGCTAGCACAATGTGCTAGTAGCACATAAACAAAATGTTATTCAAGGCATAGAAAAAAAAATTTAAAATTCTGCCTCAAAGGGTTGAAAATTTTTGGAATTTCTTATAAATCTTTATTGAATTCATTAAAATTTTTTTATGAAAATATAATTTTTAAATAATATCTGTATCTAGGTTTTAAGCGATATTGAAACCAACTTTTATAAAGCAATTTAAAGTTCGTTATAATCACTAGATTTGGAAGTCAAGTATACATACAGAGAACTAAAGTGCCAAACGAATTGAAATGTGCATATTAATAGTAATAACTTTTAAATTCAATTAATATATATTTATATTAGATTTCTGAATATTTTGCGTGTAGCAACTAAAATTCAGTTGAATTAACCGAACTTTGTTATAAAAACTAATGTAAAGTTGTGGCAACAGTCTTAAATTCGTAATAACCGAATTTGAATCGTAGTAACCGAATTTCAGTTAACAAATAGCTAAACATTTTCTCTGTGTGTAGCACCACTTAATGTATTTTATATCTATACAAAATCTTTAACAGCACAGACCAATATTTATTACTTTTCCTTTTTAATTTTATCTCCAAAGACTTTAAATTAAAGAAATCCTTTCCATTTTTTTTTTATAATTGCTTTGTCGAAAATAAGTTTTATATTGTTTTCATTGTATGCGTATGAAAACCACTTAATATACACAAAAACACTTGTATCCTGTTTAGCTGTTTCTTTTTTTCTCGTTTAAGGTATTAATGTCCTTTTTTCATAGTTTATGGGTTTTTTGTTGCAAAAATTTATCCTGATTGTTAAATATTGTTACGCACCTTAAAAGCCATTTTTTATACACTTGTTTGGTTTTTTAAGGATAAAGTTTGAATATTTTTTTTTATTTAGTTTAAAGTGACACCACCGTTTTATTTAGAGTACGTTAAATAAACTGTTTCAAATTTAAATTCTTGCACATTATTTATACTATTGGGTGGTTAAGTTTACAAAAGCATTGTGTGTTTATCTTTTAGAGACAGACTGCAGCATGCATGCTGCAGCATGTTATGAATAATACCTGCAATGGAAAATATTAAAGAAAACTTGTTTTATTGATACGATTTAGTTTTCACAGACAATTGAAAATTTTTTGTGGGTAATACAAATTAAATTGTTAAGAGAGCTTAGAGCTCTCTTATGTGGTTTTTAAACTATTGTGAATGATAGTTTGAATTTGAAAAGTAAATCTTGTTTTTCTCTTAGGCGGATTTTAAACATTTAAAATGCAGTTATTTCCATTATTTTTCTTTTTACTTCACGAAAATGTTTTTTAATCAATTTTTTTTATCTTTAAATTGAGAGTAGATTAAAAAATCTTGTTTGTTGGCTGATTTTTTGTTCATTGATTTTAATTTAACCATAATTAAGAGATTACAATTGAAACTTTAAATAAATGTGGTATTATTACATATTTAACTGTGCGCTGAATTAATGACCATTTAAATAATTAACGCATTATTCACAAAAAAAAAATGCAATTATTCTTTTTTTAATTATATATGCAGTTTTGTTCAGTGAGTGCAGAAGTTAATGTGCAAAATATGCATAAATAATTGCTATTGATGTAATTAAAGAGTGTTGGAATGTTTTTAAATTTACTCCTTTTGTACCAAATATTCTTCAATTTTGAGATAAGTGGTGTAAATTTATTTAACCTTAAAAGATAAAAACGACGGTATGTGGACTGTCGAAAAGTAAGACGATATGGAATATTGATTAGTAAAACTTTACATCGAAAAATCTACAAAGATTTGATTATAAAATGTCATTATTCCAGACCAAGAATTTGCCTGTCTATTTTGGCCAACTTTTATCAATAATTATCTTCTAGAAAGTTTGAGGTTAAGAAGAATAAACGTTTTTCTCTAAAAATTTTAAATACTATTAATTTTCAAACCAGACTAAACTACAAACAAAAAAAAACCTCATTTCAATCATGAAAATCACCGATTCAATATCTTTAATTGCTAAAATTCCGCCAACAGCAAAAATTGCTAATTCGGTTAGAAATTGATAGCTCTTTTATTAAATTATTTTTCAATTTAATAATAATAACTCATTTGATTATATAGCTTGAATTTTACAACATTGCATTTGTAATGTTATGTAATTCTCACTTAGTTAACAGACTTATTTATACTTATGTAAACAAATTTACACAAAAACTAGTTTTTTTCTATTGAAACGTAGCGAGAATGGCAAAAAAAATTTTGGATTTTTTTTTTTTTTTTGCACAAATATCCCTTTACTTAAAATCTTTTTTTTCTTTGACAATATTTAATTTATTTTTTGTATTTACATTTTTATTAAGCAAAATTTAAATTCAAAAATTACATAATCAAATTTATGGTAATGTTTCAGAATAAATTAATATTAAGATTTAAACCACTTAAAAAAAAAATTTGAGAAAATATTTAATAAATGGAGCAAAATTGATGATTAATAGGTTTTTTGTTAAAAGTTCTGCCTATTATGGAGCTTTTCTAAAACTTCGGGTTCTGATGATATCTTTAGCCAGATCGAAATACTAGTATCAACCTAGCTAATATGTTTGAGTTGCTTTATTTTTGTAAATATACGGAGGTTGAAAGCTCGTTATAAATTGAAAATAACATAAAAATAATCTCGATGTATATAAAAACAAAAACCTAACAAAACTGTAAAAAATTTAATAAATTCAATTAACTTCTAATTGACACTTTTCAAAATTTTCAACAAATCGGTTTTTTTTTTTATTTTCTATTTAAATTGTGCTACTATTTGTATCTTATAATTGTCAGACTGTTTCTATAAGATACATTTTGCAACAACCTGCCGGCCGTAAAACTCGAACATGCATTCCTTCTTACATTACAAACGTAACAATACCAAATCATGACCGCTTAACGATCACACCCAAAGGTGGCCTCGAAAGCAATGCAGCCAAATTGCAGTTTTCTTTTCCTATCAGCTTTTCTGCTATTGTATATTATACACAGAAGTGTCAAACATTAACAAACACAGACATTCTATTTTTAGATTTTTGTGTATTTTCTAATCTCCACCGTCTTTATTTATAATTTATAGTTATTATTTTCTTCCATCTTCATCTATATAAATAAAAATCAATTGATTTTCGTTCACACAAAAAAATCGTTGCCAAGTAATTATGAGCATTTCAACTAATAACGTTTATTCACAAAAGCTATGCGAAAACTAGTAACATTTTATCAATGCTTCTACACTTAAAAAAATAAGTTAGTAGAAAATTAATAAAACGTCTTGTTAATCAAACAATTTCTCAGCAAATTTTTCGTTGCTGAAATTCCGTTTTCAAACAAAATTTTAGTTAATGCTTATTCAGCCCTTAACAGTTTTGAACTAATGTTTCAATAATTTATTTTGCTAAGAAGAACATTAATAGTGTGGACGAAAACCAAATTGAAACATATACGCAGAATGAAGTAGATGTCGAGGCATTTCAAAATGTAACAGAGACGAGGAAAATGATACTAAAAGTACAACTCTTGTAAGACATAAAAAATCAATCATCGAAGATTTTTTATATGTTTTCCATACAAAAGGACGCCAGCAAAGTGTATTCATACAAATTGTTGATCTAATAAACTTAAATATTGTGTTGATTCCGGCTTGCCAAAGAAATTGATTGTTAATTAAATTAAAAACAAAATAAAATATTTAAATTTAATAAAAACAAAATGTGTATTTGTAAACTAAATCTGTATAGTGGTAATTTATGGAATGTGGGATACTTGCAAACAAATATACCATTAGATAGACACACATAATTTTTTATATTTCCTTTCTCTATTAGCAAAAAAAAAAGTGTTGTTTATGTGTATGTTTTTTATTATTTTTTCGTTTTGTTTTTAGAATTATCTGCGGCATTTAGTTTCAGTCCAAATTGTCTTCATGGATGTAAATAGTTGAAATATATTTTTGTTTATGTTATATATTTATTTCTACATGTTCCGAATTCGAAAACTTTAAAAAAAAAAAAAACATATTTTTATCTGCATTACATTATCTCTATAACTTTTAATTTTCACCCAAATTTCTCGCCTTTTTTGTTGGTCCAACATCCTCGTTATTTTCACGAATGCTTTTAATTACAGTGTGCAACAAGAAATTCTCTCCCTAATTCCATAAGTCTATAAAAATTAAACACAAGCTAAATTTTCAAAAGCTTTTGGGGTTTTTGGTCTGTATTGTAATTAAAAGCATTCGTGAAAATAACGAGGATGTTGGACCAACAAAAAAGGCGAGATATGCAGTTTATTTGAAAAGGTTGAATAATGAACCGGATTATTCCAACAGATTATTTTTAATACAATTTTTTTATGCTTTTTATAAAAAAAATTATATATTTATAAAAAAAAAATAAATTAAACTGAAATACAACTACTAACGTATTGGTGTTTTTAATTGTTAAGATTTTTTTTTCAAAATTTTTTTGGTGAGTGTCAAAAATTGTGCACATTTAAATCTGGCAACCCTATGGCATCTTAATCGTTGGAAAAGCACAAAACTCTTTAAAATCTCTGAAATTAAACGTACATAAGTTTTTTTCAAAAATGTATTTTATGTATGGCGGCTCTATCCCTGCCCCCCAGGAAAAATGGTCTACCTACGCCGGTTTTAAAACCTTTTGCAAATCAAATGAACTTTTTTCCAAAAAATTTTTTTTTTGCTTAAATTCTGTTTTTAGTTAAAGTTTTAGTTATATTTTTGTAAACCTTTATTTATTTTGTGCTAATGTTTTACTAATTTATTTTGCTACGAAAATTGTGCTGATAATCACATTTGTAGTGTGGACAAAGTGGCAAGATGTAGATGTAACAGCATATCAAGAACTAGTATTGATACTAAAAAAACTAAAAAAAAGATACTAGATAAACATCTCTTATAAGACATATAAACATCTCTTATAAGAACCGTGGAAATTTCTTGTATCTATCTTTCAAACATAAAACAAAAGGACGCTAAAAATGTGTATATATAAAACCTGTGAATGGCTGTACTCTACAGTCAAAAAAAGATACTAAATAAACATCTCTTATAAGACATATAAAAGAACAACAGTGGAAGATTCGTGTATCTATCTTTCATACATAAAACAAAAGGACGCTAAAAAATGTGCATATATAAAAACTGTGAATGACTGTACTCTACAGTCAAAAAAAGAAGTTACTAAAGTCAGCAACATTTCTGCTGGGCGGATCCTTGCAGAAAAATTGCTTATATTAGCAAGAAAAATTTGCTAGTTTAGTTTAAATAAATTTTTTTCTATATTTTCTCCAGTTCCTAACAACTTTATATGCTTTCAGAGAGTTTTTTATTTAAGGTCCACTTAGGAGAAGATGTTCGCTAATGTGGACCTTTTGTGTTGTTTTCAAAACTGTTACATATGTAGTTTTATCATATAATCGTAGGTTAAATGTTTGATTTCTTATTAATAATGTAAGAACTACTAATTTTTACTTACAAAATAATTTTTTTTTTTTTTGCGATATGATTTCGACTTATTTTGACATACCGGATAGTAACGCCTATAAAATTCTAAAGTAATAAAAAAGAGGGTTGACTAAAATAAATACCAGCGAAAATGTCCTTGATTTATAGTTAAATTTTAATTAAATTTATGTACAAAATTCATCTTTGAACCCCATATTAATTTCAAATAATATAATTTTATGAAAAACAATATAAAATCGATTAATTTTATACTTCATTAAGTTAATTACTACGTTCATTTTTTTTTAAATAACGCGAAAAACTACCACACCTTTAATTTAATTTAACTTAATAATAAATATAAAATATTTTTTGCGTTGAACTACCTTTTGAATTTTAGAAAAACTATAATCAAAAGCTACAAATAACACCTTTACAAGTAAAGTACCAATTGTTGCAATGTTGCTATACATACAATTAGGGCAAGGAATTTCATACAAATGCCTGTTGTTTTAGATTGTTTAAAACTGACATGGAAGAAATATTTATCCGAGTCATCAAGTTTACACTCATAGAAATAAACCAGTAAAATTAACAGAAAAAGCTATTAAAATTTAGTTAAAAATTACATTGCAGAAAAACTGATAAATTTTGCAGATTTTTTTGCTAAATATTAATAAGAAGAGCAAAAATTTACAAAATTTTAGTTATATTCGATGTCATTTTAGTAATTTAAAATAGCATTTGCTGAGTCGGCAAAATTTTAGTCAGGAGGGTGCTAGCAAAAAAATTGCTAATGTCAGCAAAATCTTTTGCTGAAAATCAGCGAGCTGATTTTTAGCAACAAAATTAGTAGATTCAGCAAAAGTTTTGCTGAATTTTAGTAGACTGAAAAAAACGCAAAAAAGTTGTAAAAAAATTGTAAATTGTTAATATATTTGCTGAAAACCATAAAACATATTTTTGTGATTCTTTTAAAAATAATTTACAATAATTACGAAATATAAAAATTTTCATTTTCCCACATTGATGTCATGAAGTAATTTAATATCTGAAAATATATAGAAATAAATATATATAACATAACAAAAATTTTATTTCAACTACTTACATCAATGGTTGTCTAAATGATGCTATCTTTTAAGGACGCAACTGCCGAAGATAATTATAGAAACGAAACGAAAAAATAAACAAAAACAAACGAAACGAAAAAAACAACCCTTTATTTTGCAATAAGAAAAAGGAACCATACTAAGATGTGTGCCTTTGTCTTTCGCTTTACTCTGTCTACATGTCTGTATATGTTTGTTTGCAATTTGACCACACTAGATTATTAATCTATTAACATTTATTATAGAAACACATATTAAATTTAAATATTTTCTTTTGTCTTTTATTTTATTAATAGACAATTATTTTCACAAGCCGGTGGCAACGCAAAATTTAAGTTGTTTTAATCCTCAATTTTGTTTTATGTATGAAAGAAAGATACAAAAGTTTCCATGGTTGATTTTTTTATATGTCTTATTAGAGTTGTACTTTTAAGTATCATTTTCCTCTTCTCTACTACATCTTGACATGCCGCGACATCTGCTTCACTCTGCGTATATCTTTCAATCTGGTTGTCGTCCACACTATTAATGTGCTTATAAGCACAATTTTTTTTAGCAAAATTAATTAGTAAAACATTAGTATATTAGTAAAGCGTTAGTATAAAAAAGTTAAGTGCTGAATAAGTATAACAAAAATTTTAGCTGAAAACACGATTTTAGCAAAAAAATTTGCTAAAAAATAGTATACCTGATTTACAAGACGTTTTACTAACTTTTTTACTAACTTATTTTTTGAGTGTATGTATAATTAGCAAAAACTTTTACTAAATATTAGTTGACTCAAATAGCAAACAGAAACTGTAATATTAACAAAATTTTTGTTATGTTTACCTCAAATTTAGTAGAATGTAAATAACAGTTAATTTTGCTAAAATCAACAGATATGTTTGATAAAAAATTGTAGATTGCTGATTTCATAAAGGCAGACTTTTATTCGCATTAAAAAAATAAATAAAAAAACATCTTTAAAAATTTCACATTTTGTAATAATTTTTTTGCCTACTAATGTTTAGTAAATGTTTTGCTGATATTAGCAGATTATTTTGTTACTTTCAATTAACTAACATTTAGCTCAATTATAACTAATTACTTGTATATTCAACAGATTTATTTTTGCTATTCTTATATATTACTAATATTTAGTAAAAGAAATATGCACACAGAAAATAGAACCAATTGCTGCAACCGAATTTTTTGCCAACCGAATTTTGATAGTTACATTTACTAATATTTATGTTACTTAGAAGTTCAATTGAAGTCATTAAAATTTGGCTATGAGTACTGACTATTTAATTATGCCTACGGATTTAAAAAAAAATACTTGTGGTCACAACTAAATTTATTAAGTAGATCGAACCGAATTTAATTAAGTAATACACCGTATCCAGTGTTTTTATTTATTAAAATAAATATTACGGTCAATATAAATAAAGAGTAGACCAGTCTACTTGTAAGAACCGGTTAGCGCGATTAGAACAAATTATGTTTTGCATAAAAACATACCATTATTAAACGCAAAAGTATCTTTTCTCAAAAAGTGTCTTTTTCACAAACAAGTACTCCTTATTCAAAAAAGTATCTTTTTTACAAAAAATATCCTTTCTCAAAAAAGTACATTTTTGATAAAAAAAAATCCCTTTTCAAAAAAAACTACCCATTTCAAAAAACTACCCTTTTCATAAAAGTATCTTTTTCATAAACAAAAGTACAAAAAAAAAAGTATTTTTCTCAAAAACTAGTATCTTTTACTATATGTACCCATTTTCAAAACAAGCATTTCTTTACAAAAAAGTATATTTCTTTACATCAATAAAATTTTTTATAAAAATATCTTTTATAAAAAAAAAATCTTTTTCAAAAAATTACCTTTTTTAAAGCAAGATACTTTTTTTTTAAAAAAAAGAGTACTTTATTTTTGAAAGAGGTACTTTTTTTAAAAAAGCTATTTTTTAAAAAAATTATTTTTGTGTTAAAAAATCATTAGTTTTTATGCAAAAAATACTTTGTTTTAATCGCGCTGATCAGTTTAACGAGTAGACTTGGTTTTCGGTGTAGCCGGACTTTCTGCGATTCCCCGGTTTTTTGTTCTACCCGGTCTTTCGGTGTAACCGGGTAGACCGACGATCGGGAAACCCGGGATACCGGTCTGGAGCGTCGGCTCTACTAAAAAATTATAAAACATTTTTATCGCAACTGCGCTCGATAGAGTAATAATGTTGCTAGGTAGTTGCTATTAACATGTTAGTTTTCTCCAATTATACCCCATATTTATAGCACCCGTTTTTGTAATTTAAGAAGAATATTGTTGCGCATTTTAGTCATCCTCCGTCTTCCAAATATGTTTAAAATTCTGAAAGAAAAACGAGCAACTACAATAATTTTTGTTTATATGTTCACAAAATTTAAGATTACCACATCAGCATAACCTTCTTGTTTCTTACTACTATGCAATGCTGTTTTTTTTTTTTAATATTATTACGTATTTTCTAAGGGTTTAAAATGTTTGTACTTTTTTTGTTTCAATTTTCTTTTTGTTATTTTTAAATAATTAATTTGACATACATAAATAGCAAATAACAATTATTTTGTTCAGAACGAGGTATTATAGTTACTGCAATTGGGAGCAAGGGTTATGATTATAATAAAATAGCTGTGTTTACTGAAGATTTTTTTTTCTATGGTTGCATAGACTAATAGTTTTTCTAACCATATTTAAAATTGTATAATTAGGGAAATCAACCAATTGTCTGTCACCAAGAAAGTTAGTTTGTTAAGCTAATTTTTAAACTTGCACTAGACAAAATAGCTGGTCCTGATTAACATTTGTATGCACACACAGCTAAAATATTTGTTTACCAACTTAAATAATGTAATATCGAACGAATTCCAACTGATCTTTTCCCTGAGTGTGCTATTAATATGGGGGCGGTGAAGCTTATCAATGACAGTAGTGTATCCAACTCTATTAATTCATTGGAGCATCGTCGGAATGTGGGTTGTGTGACACTTTTCTATAGATATTACCATGGGAGATGCTCATCTGAGATAAGTGAACTTATTCCACGAGCCCGAGTTGTTATTCGTAATACTCGCTTATCTGGTAGAGCACATCCGTTTGTAGTTGATTGTCCTGTGTTTCGCACAACGCATTACAGAGAAAATTCGTTTTTTAGTCGAACGATTCGTATGTGGAACAAACTTCCCGCAGAAGTCTTTCCTGTTACTTACAATTTAGAAAAATTTAAATCAAATATCCACAAACACTACTCCCTCTTTCCTCCTTCCCATACCCTATTTTCCTCATCAATACAATGCACTGCAAGAGTAGGGGGCATCCCCTGAGTATTGGTTAAATTAAAAAAAAAAAAAAAAACTAATTATTAGTATCTGCTTTTTTTTTTTGCTATTTTTACAGGTTCGTTTCTATGAGTGTAAAACAAAATAGCATCAATTTGTAGCAGCATATTTTGACAAAAATGCATGTTTTAATATATTTTCACGGCAGAAGTCATATTTAAATTATAATACCAGATGATTATCTTTCAAATAAAGTAAATTTCATGTCAATTTAAAAAATTCATCTTTGTGTTATTCCATTTCAAAGTTCTATACCTCTATAAAAACACACTTTAAAACAAAATGCAAAAAATACATTATTTTAGCAATAAACAATGATTTGACGCATTCGCAGATTAAAGGATTTAAGCCAACATCAAAATTTAATGGAGGTAATACAAAATATCGCAAATATTAAACAAATTGATTTGATTTGATTTTAAATTAAATTTAATTAAGTTTTGTTTTTTTCATTTGAGTTGTTGGATATTTTGGGGTATGTTTTTGTAAAAATGTTTTTAATTAAGAGAACTTGTTTCTTATAAGTCTACCTTTAAAAGATTTTGCCATGGGTAACATGTGACTTACTCTTCACTTACAGGTAAAGAGCTGTCAAATTTTTTTTTATTTAATGCTATAAACACATAGACGACTGCAGCTACACGACTACAGCCTGTCAAAAATAAAATACACACGTTTATATGAAAACGATTATTTTGGCACCAACACAACTACACGGCTACCCGACTACTTTTGCCGCTGTAGTCAACTTAGGATAATTTCTATTTTTGTTGGCTGCAAAACAAAAATAGTGTTGACAATAAAACAATATATGTAACAAATTAGTGCTTAAAAATATTTTATTTTGTTAAACACAAAAAACGTCGCAACATTAAATGGTATAATTGCATTAATATTCAAGAGGGGTTAGATAAATTTATTTACACGTTATAATAATGTATTATAAATAAGTAATTGTATTTTAAGTGAACTTTATATACGTGTCTACAGCCATGCATGCTGTTCTATTTTAATAAAGCAAAAAAAAATGTAATTGGCACTACTGAAATAAAAATTCATTTGTATAAAAACAGCTTTTTATTATGTTGCTGTCGTTTCCAAAATAATAAGTAGCTGGCCACACGGCGACGATTGCAGTGAACGGCATTTGTAGTCGTGTAGCTCTGCAGTCTGCTGTGGTCTATGTGTTTATAGCATAAATCTATAATTTTAAAATCGAGTATTATTTTAAATGTTGTCAAATTTGTAGAAAAAAATATATTATATTAAATTTTTTTGTAGAAATGAACTAATTATACCATAAAAACATTTAAGCAGTTAGTAAGGAGTTTAACTTATAACCAGGTAACATTTTCCGTAATACCAACCTATTGTCGAGGATTTGCTGGAGCATATTTTTGTTTTTTGCATGAAGTGCATGAAGTTCCTTGCCCTACATTGTCATTAGGCCTACGAAATAGTCTTAGCGTTATTTTTTTCACAATTACCTTTAAAAAAAATGACAGCATTGACTTATATTCCCATGAATTGACTAGACAAGACAGACAAAAACTTACGGCCTGTTTTTACAATACGTGTATAATTTCAGACGAACGCGTGGCACCCGAACGAATACGTAAGGAAATGAGTTTTTATAATTCGTTCGTCTGACTTACGTGTGAGTACGTAAAGCCTTATGTTATGTCAAACAGTAGAGATTGTCATGATATTGTTTTTCGGGTTTTTTTTAGCTTTTTTCATATACAAATAACACATTTTTTGTTGGTAGATGGCAACCCAACAGTTTAAATGAAATATAAACAAAAACAGCTGTTGTTTGTTTGGAAAAATATTGTATTCATTTTGAAATAATAAAAGTGTTCTAAAAATTAAATTTGTGTAATAAAAAAAAACAAAACAAATTCACAAATAAAAATGTTCGGGTCAATTGCTATGGGATTCCTTAAAGCTAAAATTTTCAAATAAAACAAATAAAAACAACGTATTTTGTGTACAAAATGCATATTTACCATTTTTTTGCTATTTTCGCTGCTCATAATTATGGTTTTATTAAACTTTTTAGTTAAATGAAAATTTTTTTTTCTGACGAACGTTTACATGACTACACTCAAAAAATAACTTAGTACAAAAGTTAGTAAAACGTCTTGTAAATCAGGTATACTATTTTTTAGCAAATTTTTTTGCTAAAATCGTGTTTTCAGCTAAAATTTTTGTTATACTTATTCAGCACTTAACTGTTTTATACTAATGCTTTACTAATATACTAATGTTTTACTAATTAATTTTGGTTAAAAAAAATTGTGCTGATAAGCACATTAATAGTGTGGACGACAACCAGATTGAAAGATATACGCAGAATGAAGCAGATGTCGCGGCATGTCAAGATGTAGTAGAGAAGAGGAAAATCATACTAAAAAGTACAACTCTAATAAGACATATAAAAAATCAACCATGGAAGACTTTTGTATCTGTTTTTCATACATAAAACAAAATTGAGGATTAAAACAACTTAAATTTTGCGTTGTCGCCAGCTTGTGAAAATAATTGTCTATTAATAAATAAAAGACAAAAGAAAATATTTAAATTTAATATGTATTTCTATAATAAATGTTAATAGATTAATAATCTAGTGTGGTCAAATTGCAAACAAACATATACACACATGTAGACGGAGTAAAGCGAGAGACAAAGACACACATCTTAGTATGGTTCCTTTTTCCTTTTTCCAAAAAAGGGTTGTTTTTTCGTTTCGTTTGTTTTTGTTTATTTTTTCGTTTCTATAATTATCTTCGGCAGTTGCGTCCTTAAAAGATAGCATCATTTAGACAACCATTGATGTAAGTAGTTGAAAGAAAATTTTTGTTATGTTATATATATTTATTTCCATATATTTTCAGATATCAAATTACTTCATGACATCAATGTGGGAAAATGAAAATTGTTATATTTCGTAATTATTGTAAATTATTTTTAAAAGAATCACAAAAATATGTTTTATGATTTTCAGCAAATATATTAACTAAATTACAATTTTTTTACAATTTGTTTGCGTTTTTTTTCAGTCTACTAAAATTCAGCAAAAAATTTCTTAATTTTTACCAAGGCTTTTTTATTTCTAATCTACTAAGTGTTAGCAAAACTTTTGCTGAATCTACTAATTTTGTTGCTAAAAATCAGCTCGCTGATTTGCAGCAAAAGATTTTGCTGACATTAGCAATTTTTTTGCTAGCACCCTCCTGACTAAAATTTTGCTGACTCAGCAAAATTTTTTGCTGAGTTTACAAACTTTTTTTTTTGAGTGTAGTGCTTTTTTGTGAACGTCTGTTTTTGACGTTTGTAACGTTTCAAATCGCAATATAGAGAACGAAAATGACAACTCGTTTACGTTTTCACTCATTACAAAGTGACATTCGTGATACGGAACCCCAAAGTCATTTTTATCACTCGTTTAGAGGAATTTTTTGAGTGACACGTCATACAAAAACAGGCCATTACACACATATTGAACAACGACATTTTTGTATTTTTCTACATAAAAGTAAATTGTTGATTGATTTAAGACTGTTAAATTTATGTTGTTACAAAAATTTCAAAAATATATAATAAAAAATGCATGATATGCATTTGCTTAAATAAAGCAAATAATTTTTGCAAACATTTTTGTACTTTTTAAATAAAAAAGAAAAAGACAAAATTGCTTTAAAAACCATAAAACGTAACTAGATATTGCGTTGGGACCATTTAAAGACCAATTAAATGAATCTAAATTTAGATGCAAAATTGGTGGTTAATAAAATATTACAAATGGATTTTATGGCGGTTATAAAGGATTAAAGGATACATAAGCTTTTTTAGAACGGAGAATACAAACAACATACAAATATCGATTTTTCACCACCAATTTTCAATATTGCTAAAAAATCTGGAACAGGTCCACCTAAGATGAATTTCTAAATTCGAATATATTATTCATCAGGGCCGTAGCCAGGAATTCATTTTAGAGGGCCAAGAATCAGCATTTGGATCCTGCAAGATGCATGTGATGGTGTACACTCAAAAAAAAAAAGTTTGTAAAGTCAGCAAAAAATTTTGCTGAGTCAGCAAAATTTTAGTCAGGAGGATGCTTGCAAAAAAGTTGCTAATGTCAGCAAAATCTTTTGCTGAAAATCAGCGAGCTGATTTTTAGCAACAAAATTTGTAGATTCAGCTAAAGTTTTGCTAACACTTAGTAGATTAGAAATACAAAAGCCTTGCTAAAAATTAATAAATTTTTTGCTGAATTTCAGTAGACTGAAAAAAAACGCAAAAAATTTGTAGAAAAATTGTAATTTAGTTAATTTATTTGCTGAAAATCATAAAACATATTTTTGTGATTCTTTTAAAAATAATTTACTATAATAACGAAATATAAAAATTTTCATTTTTCCACATTGACGACATGAATTTATTTAATATCTGAAAATATATAGAAATAAATATATATAACATAACAAAAATTGTCTTTCAATTACTTACATCAATGGTTGTCTAAATGATGCTATCGTTTAAATGATGCTATCGCAACTGCCGAAGATAAACGAAATGAAAAAATAAAGAAAAACAGACGAAACGAAAAAAACCACCCTTTTTGCAATAAGAAAAAGGAACCATAAAAAAATCTACCTAAGATGTGTGTCTTTGTCTTTCACTTTACTCTGTCTACATTTCTGTATTTGTTTGTTTGCAATTTGACCACACATATAAACATTTAGTTTAAATAAATAAATATTTTATTTTGTCTTTTATTTAATTAATAGACAATTATTTTCACAAGCCGGTGACAACGCAAAATTTAAGTTATTTTAATCTGTCTGTTATGAAAAACAGATACAAAAGTCTTCCATGGTTGATTTTTTGATATGTCTTATTAGAGTTGTACTTTTTAGTATAATTTTCCTCTTCTCTACTACATCTTGACATGCCGCGACATCTACTTCATTCTGCGTATATCTTTCAATCTGGTTGTGCTTATCAGCACAATTTTTTTTTAGCAAAATTAATTAGTAAAACAGTAGTATATTAGTAAAGCATTAGTATAAAACAGTTAACTGCTGAATAAGTATAACAAAAATTTTAGCTGAAAACACGATTTTAGCAAAAAATTTTGCTAAAAAATAGTATACCTGATTTACAAGACGTTTTACTAACTTTTCTACTAACTTATTTTTTTGAGTGTAGGAATGTTAAAAGATGAAAAATTAAAGAAGATACAAATTTGTCAAAGCTAAAACTAATAATTAATTTGTATACCCATGTTAAAGAAAATATTTTGTGAATTTTCGTATTATAGATAATTATATCCGAAAAATGAGAACATCTAATTGTATCATAATAGATCTAATCGGATGCAGTTATACAATATATGATACAGTTAGATCAATTTTGATGGAATATAATATAGTTTGATATAATTGCATTCGAATTTTGTCCTCATCCAAATTTATCAAATTGTATAAAATGTGATGTATTTATATCTAATTAGATACAATTGTATACAAATGTATGCAATTACATGTGACATATAGTTCGATATGTAATTATTTTTTTTACATATTGCAGGGGTCGTGGGTTGAACTTTGAAAAAATGTTTAATCCCATAATTCCTGCTGAATACAAAAGGTCTGTTCGACGTTGTTACCGCGGGTTCGCAATTTACGTGAAACAACAATTTACACACAAATAAAAATGATTTATGGTAAAATTGGGTTCCCGCGATCACGCACGTCGAACACAGCTAAAATTTCACTTGCCTCGGTGTTCCCATAACACTTTCGCCCACGAAATTGCGAATTTAGCAAAAATCAACGTTCACAAGACCGAACCCAGCAAAAAATAGTGCTTACCCAGAAGCGCTTCCGGAAGGCGTTATTTAGTTACGAAGCGCTTCCAAAGCAAATCCAGAAGGCATGATTTTTTTCGCGATGTCCCATTTGGTAGGTCTCTTTTAAGCAGATGAAAAGCGCTTCTTTCATGTGCTCTTAAAAGCAATAAATTCATGCCTTCTTAGGCATTAAGAAGCGCCTTTTTTGTATGTTGACAACATTAATGCTTCATGGTATGCATTATATATTGCTTCATTGTAAGCATTATTCACTGCTTCAAAGAAGGCATTTTAAGAAGCACTACAGAATGCCTTCCGTAATAGCTTTATAGTATGCAAGGCGGTGAAGCGCTATTTTGGAAGCATAAAATGTAGTTACTGCTTACCAAATCCAGGTTATTTTTTGCTGGGAAACAACACTTTTATGAGGAGGATTTCCGTGTTATTCAAAATAACTTACAATACAAGAATTCCGTTAAAATTTTAGCGATCTTTAAAATTTTGACAAATAAATTTTGTGCAGTGAGTAGAAGCCATTGAATAATATAAAACCCAATCATTATCTCAATTTTTTTGAAAATGGACGCATTACACTTTCGGAATTTGTGGTTCATTTGTATGTTAACATTATCTTAATATTAACCGATTTTCATAAAATTTGCACATCCCCATAAAATGTGATCCAATAATATATGCTAAGTTTTGTCCGGACCAAAATTTCAGATATAGTAGAAGAAACTTTTCGCTAAAAATCGTGCGTAAGGACAAAAAATAATCAAATTTATCTAACATAGTATTTTCATGATAATGATAAAGTGCAAAATAGTAAAAATTTTCCATAAATAAATATTCAAAGTTTTGGCAGCATGTTCAAAAAATGTTCGACTTTTAAAATAATTCGAGACATTTTTATCTTTAAAAGTTACGAATAAAAATTTGTCATTTATTGTTCAATTGTCATTAGTTTAGAGCATTTTTGCATTTTTAAGACAGATAAGTAAAATACATCAGCGGTAAAATACAAATTTCATATACAGCTAAAAATGAAATTGGCAATATATTTTGCAAAAATGAAAATTTTACAAAACTGTTCAAATGGATTTGCTTTGCATTACTTTTCTCCACTGAAAAATATATTTTTTCCAGAAAATCTTGTAATAAATATCTATATTATTAAGGTTACACTAATAATAAAATTTTTGATAAAACTACTATAAATTTGTTTGTCCAAAACTAGAGCTTTTTATATCTTAAAGTTCTTTTCCTACTAAAAGCTTCTCAGATGTCAAAAGGGCCAAACCCACTTTCTTATACAAAATCAGATCTCATTTGATATTAATCGACATTTTTTCTTATCGAAGTTTATGACAATTGCGGTATCCAGTAAAGTCCGATTAGATCCTTCATATATATTACTGGATAAAATAAGAGCAAAATTGATCTCAAAATTGGGAAATAATATCCAAGTTAAGATCATGATAGATCACAAAATATTCCATGTGAGTAATTAAGATCTACTTGGATATAATTAGATTCAAATATAAAATTAATTTCCGGTGGAGCCAATGAGATATTTTGAGATTAAATAAGATTTACTTAAAAAAAAAATAAAATATATAATTTAGATATCTGCTCATATACAATTATATATGGTGTTACATATAACAATATAAAATTATAGCTTATATGCATAAAAAAATATTAATGATGTTGGACCATACATAATCATATCTCAAACTAAATTGTTAATCTTGTGTCATATATGGTATCTTACATAATTATATCTTACATCATTTAATGTCATATACATTTTTAATTTTTTTTTTTTTGGAAAATCTATTTGTAGATTTTACCACCATTTTGCCAACGCTTTAAAATGTTTTCCCCCAGTGCTGACACTTTTGAACAGATGGACCTTTTGTCTAATAATGTTATCATTTTGGGGTTGGGAAAGCAATTGTTGCCAACACTTGTACCACTTCTTAAAGTGCCTCGCCAGCGGTGGTCCGTTTGTCATTTTCTGACTGGGTATTTTAAATTATATAGCTTATATGTCACCATATATGATTACATATTGTGTTATATATGAGAATGTATTATTATATATGACAATAAATGTACCAGCCCGATAAAAAAAAAAAATTGATATGGAGCTTTAGTCATATCAATTTCTATATGACGCTATATATAATCTTATTAAGTTTAATACGAATTATGGGGCCATATAATTGTATCTGTTTGTATGGATTTAGATTTAATATAGTACAATTAAATAAATGTCCAGTAAAATTTTATCCGAATAATGGCCCGATAGAGTTGTCTTATATTTTAACAGTTTTGTATCTAATTGTATCAAACACAAATAACACAAATAAATGCAATAATAATATAAAAAGATATTATTGCAACCGGATTTTGATCTGATATAATTGTTTATGCTTTTATGTAAACTGATACATCTAAATTTAATTACATCTGAGTTTTAGTCTGGTAAAATTGCAGTAAATGATACATTTTTGCATATGATTGTATGAAAATATATACAATTTCATGCCAATTTATGATCATTCTATCATATCTGTTAAGTCCATAAAAAAAATATTAAGGAAACATATTAATCTATTGCGGCTTTCAAAAAAGTTACGGCATAAATCTTTTTCAAGTTGTGCATTAAACATTAGGTTATCCCGAAAGTATAAAATTTTACGCAATAGTGCTCAAACGACGAGTATTATCCAGTTGATTATGAGAAAAATAATAAAAAAATCGAGAATACTTATAATTCGCTACTCGTATTTTTTAGATATTTATACAAAATTGTGCTCAAGTTTGGTAATGCTGAGCATATTTCTGAAAACATATTTACAAAATATCGATATAGTGAATGTTTCAATTTGAAACATCTAATAAATACAACTAATTTTCTTAAACTAAATAGTGCTGTGGTGGACCAAAATTAATATATAGAATTTTTATAAAAAAATGTTTCCATTATATGTTCAGCATTGCTAAACTTTTAAGCTATTCTCAGTGCAAAAATTGTAAAAATACAATACGAAGGCCGCGGGTAGCATCTACAAGTACCCTCAAAGAAATGTTTGGTTTGTATCCGTAAACAGCTCAATATTACCTATTTTTTTAAACTCAGGACAGGCTAATATGCAGCCATTAAACTTTAAATTCGCCAGTACATAGTTTTATACAAAAAAAAAACTACATTTTCTGGTATGGAGCGATATATAACTATGAATAGGTCAATATATCGTTTTATTCAAAATGATAAGGTTTTTTTAAATATTGCACTATATGTTATTATATATACTTTTGATTTGTGTTATATATAATCATACATGTATTCGTATATGATTAGATTAACCATATATAATTGTATATATCATATACGATTATATATTGGTCGACACGTAATAAAATGTAATTATATGTGGTATCGTATTCAAAAATTTAGAAGAAAACTATTTTATATGTAAACATACATAAACATATGCATTTACATATAACAGCATGCAATATAATATATATTTATATAAAATAATGCATGATTATATGTAAACGTTTTTTACCCGGGGTATCTTATTATGTGTTGCATATATGCTTAATATCTGATTTTATATAGGTCAGCATATAATAATATATCGTTATATATATATTTTCACATAAGAAACATATAATAAAATGTGGACATGAATGACACCATATATAAACACATATTTAAGTATATTTTAAAATAAAAAAACTTAAGAACATATTTAATTTTTTTACTCGGGTACTTACGATAACTCTATTTACCACCAACTGTGTCTGCACAAAATCGTTTTCCAACAGATTTGTCTTAAAACCGCCAGAAATTTATTTATTTTTATACTTCAGAACAATTTTTAATTTTTTTTCCGAAGCCAATTGAACCAAATTTAATACTAGCCTAACTTTGATCAGCTATATCTCAGCCATTTTTTATCGCATCTGAACGATCGAAGGCTCATTTGATTTGTACTTGCGTCTTATATCGGACCGTACCTTGTAAAAGTTATATATTTTATGTATAAATGCATCATCAATGCAAATACAATTTTAATATACATTTGCTTAGCTAAGGAAATAATTTCAAAATGGTACATTTCTTCTTTTCCGCCCTTTAAACATGAGTGTTTCCTTGCAGATAAACTTTAATTTTTTTTTTTTTTTGTGTTTTGGTGTTTTTGTTAAACTAGTCGAGTCATGATAAAACATAGATAAACCTTGTACAAGTTAAGTACATAATTTGTTTTAAATTGTCACCCTCTCTAAAATAAACGCATTAAAAATATTTCAACATTTATAGTTTTTAAACAAGGTTAATAAATTTTTTATCGTTGACATGTAACAATGGTATTAATACATGAGTTGTTACTGTGTTACTCCACTACATTCTAAAATAACACAAAAAAGCAAAAAGGACATTCTGGTCACACACAAACCATATTAACATTTATGTATTTTTTATCTTAAAAGAAAATTCAAGGTTGTTTTTGTTTTGTACCCTAGATTTATACGAGTGGTTTATTGAGACACTAAAGTTTAAGCTTGTCTGCTATTTACGCAGTGGTTACTAAATTTGTTTAGCTAAACTTTAAACATATTTTTTTTTTTGCAAAAGTTCATAAACAAAATAATTAAATATATTAACACTTGATATGGCTGCATTAAATTTTTCCAAATGATTTATGCATTTTATATGACATGAACACACAGATAATTACAATGATTATTTGCAAAGTTAACAAGTTAATCTACAAATTTTCGTAGCCACATTATAAAAATAATCTAAAAAAGTAATCAACGGATATTAAAACTGGAATTTATATAATTTAGGTTTTAACTTTTGGATGTAATTATATATTTAGATAAGTACCCAGCCAGAAAAATACGAACGGCAAAGCATTGGCCCAGTGCTTTCAACGGTGTTATGAACGGTGGCAGAGAGTTGGATATCTGAAGATTTAAGTGCTTTGCCAACCCCAAAATGATAACACCGGGCAGGGCCGTTCCTTTTTTAAAACGTTGGCAAAGCACTGAAAATGAGCGTTTTGCCAGTACCAAAACCATAATTTTAAAACGTTGGCAAAGCATTGGTAGAACAACCAATAAAGTGGTTTTTCAATAATATAATAAGTGCTTTGCCAACTCCAAAATGATAACACCGGGCAGGGCTTGGCCGTTTCTTTTTTAAAACGTTGGCAAAGCACTGGCAGTAAGCGCTTTGCCAGTACCAAACCCAAAAACGACCCATAAAGTCCTACTTAGTAATTCCCTTCAGTAAAGAGTTGTATTATTTCTTTTTGAATGATTTTGGTAATTTGCCCGCAATATATAGAATTAATGGACAGAACCTTGTTAATTTTTATTATGTCAGGCCGTGTAATTGAAATAAATTAAATTAAATTTTTATAAAATTAAAATAATTAGCATTCTGATCCCAAAAAATCGAAGTTATTATTTATTCCAAAAATGATAATTTTTCAAAAAAAGTCAACGCTTCAAAAGTCAAAGAAAAGAGGAAAGTGCTAAATACAATAAAAATTTCATTTGCAGTATTAATGCATTTCAAAAAAAGTGGTTATTTTTAATAACGTACATACCTTAACAATGACTGCCGTACTTAACCCTCTCATGCCCGAATTAAAATGGACGTGGCTAAACTTTATTTGAGCAGACATATAAGATAGAGTTGACCTCAATATCAATTGACAAAAAATTCAATGTCCTAGGTGTCCTGGTTAGATGGTGTTGTTAAACCTCCACCTGGATTATTTCCTGCTTGGGAAGAAGGCGAAGGACCTACTACTGTTGCCGTGATTTCCCAAATTACCACCACCACTATTGGATCCGTTACCTCCAGTAGCACCAGAACCGCTATCGTTATTGCCACGCATATGTGGCGGATGATTGTGTACTACCGTGGCCGATATTATTTTCCCTTGGTGTGTTATACAACGAGCTCGACATATGGTGATGCGATAGGATTTGCACAACCAATAAATTTTCATACCGTTTTGAGTGGCCACCGTATTATTTCGATTGAAGATACAATTCCCATGCAAAAGTATTGAAAATGGTAAAAGTAGAATAAATTCCGGGTATTCGATTTGAATGTTTGAACAGAAGTAAGTTGTTTTATTGAAAATTATATATCTATAAATTGACAAAATGAAAACAGATTCCACATAACAAGTAGAAATCTAACAGGTTCATTTTCAACACCTTCCCTGAACATGCTATTTATATTTTGATCTGATTTAATATAGTATTAAAACACAAAAATTAGAACATAATTATTTTAAGCCAAACTTATCCGTGAGTGTCTTTAACTTTGGAAATGGAACACCTTTCGTTAACAAATCTGCTAACATATCATTACTGGGTAGATACTTAACTTCAATGATCTTATTATCAAAACATTCACGAATAAATTTCACCCTTACATCAACATGTTTAGTACGTGATGAATATGGGTACTTCCATGCCAAATCAACCAATTTTATGATTTTTCGTAGGAAGACAGATTATTACAGAACTGAAATAAGTGCAAAGTTTGAGAGCACTGGCACTTCTGGATCCGGAAATATGTGGTAATTGTAATTTTCTTAAAAAGTATTATAGGTAGGCAACTCATCATCGCATTTGAAAGGATATTAAATTACCTTTAATTTGATATACAACATGATTTTTTTTTGGAAAGGTCAAAGGTCACATCTTTTGACCTATAATTCGGGAGGCTATATCTTTAAAAACGATATTTTTAGAAATCTGATATATGAATATGTGTTTAAGATTGGTTCCTTCCCTAATGTTACGAAGAATTTTAGAGTGCAGGTATTATTGGATCCAGAAATATTAATCACATAGTAAAGGTAGATATTTAACAAGGGTATTAAAACTATGTAGCATATGTACATTAGGCGGCACTCCTCTAGAGTTTCGACGAGGAATATTTTTGCTCATATATGTATCGCCAGACAGTCAATACGGACACTTCTGCTTAAGGATTTTCATTTCTTTCCTTTAAAAAATCAAATAACAAGCGAATTGAACGCATGTGACTTGCCCCTTTGCTTGAAATGTTCTCTGTAATTTGCACGGAATTTCGCTTGCTTTTGACGTCATCGGGCGTGAAAGTCATTTTAATTACATTGTTTTTTAAAAGCCATTAAAAATACTTAATAAAAATGTATTGCTTTTCAAATGAAAAATAAAAAAATATTTATATGTATTTTTTTTTTTTTTTTTTTTTTTTATTGAAATGATTTTTTAAAGTTTCATACATTTCATTTTATTACACCTAGTCATAGACTAACAAGTAATATTCTTCGATTTTTTTATAAATTTAAGCATTATTAGACACCAAATCTTGTGGCTTGGTCCTCTTTAGTCTTCTTGTGTAGATTTCATCATCACACAGAACGGAAGCTTCTGGGTTTATGTGACATTGCAGTCGACTTTCAACATTCTAAGGTCTCGATGAAGATCGTCAATTCTGACATAATAAGGCGCGTTGACTATGCTTTTGAGTATCTTGTTTTGTATACGTTGAATCACATCAATTTGATTTTTAGCTGTACATCCCCACATCTGAACTCCGTAAGTCCAAACAGGTTTCAGTATTTGGTTGTAAATAAGTAGTTTATTTTCTGTTGAAACTATGGAATTCCTTCCAATGAGCCACTTAAGTTTGTTGAATTTTAAGTTGAGTTCTGTTTCCTTCATTTTGACATGTGCTGACCATTTAAGTTTTGCATCGAGTGTCATTCCAAGATATTTTGCACAGTTGGCATATGGTACTACAGAGTTTGATATATGAATTGGTTTATATGAAATATGTTTATACGTAAAGTCAACATGTGTTGATTTATTATCATTTAATTTTATTTTCCATTTTTCTGTCCATTCGACTATTTTATCTATAGATAATTGTAGCTTAGATGAAGATTCCATTTCATTATCACCAGTCGATAGGATACAGGTATCATCCGCAAAAGTAGCTATTCTGCTAGTATTTGGTAAAGGAGGTATGTCAGCTGTATATAATAGGTATAAAATAGGGCCAAGAATACTGCCCTGTGGTACTCTAGCTCCTATTATTTTTATTTCAGAATATTCTTGTCTCTGTTTGACTCTGAAGTATCGATCCTTCATATAGGATTCCAGCATGCAAGTATATTGTATAGGTAGTTGTGTTTTTAGCTTATAATTTAGCCCTTTGTGCCAAACTTTATCAAAGGCCTGAGCTACATCTAAAAAGACAGCTGAACATACTTTCTTTTGTTCTAGAGCTTCTTCAATTATATGAACTATTCTATGAACTTGGTCAATTGTAGAATGCTTTTCTCTAAAA
This sequence comes from Delia radicum, assembly GCA_021234595.1. Classification (NCBI taxonomy): domain Eukaryota; kingdom Metazoa; phylum Arthropoda; class Insecta; order Diptera; family Anthomyiidae; genus Delia; species Delia radicum. Next base: position 233,825,624 of record CM037852.1, read on the forward strand.
CCAAATTGATGAGAAGGTAACAGTTGTTTAATTAAAATCAATTCCTTAAGTCTTTTTGAAAATAGTTTTTCAAATAATTTTCCCATTATGGGTAGCAAAGAGATCGGCCGATAAGACGCAACTTCATTGGGGTTTTTTCCAGCCTTTTGTATCATTATGACATTTATATGTATTGAAAAAAAAAAGTTATTTGATTTTCTTAATGTAGCAATATTCATAAGCCACCCTGTAGGTTTTTATAAATGGTATGTATGTATGTTTTAGTAGCAATCGCATGCAGTGCTGCCAAGTTTGACGATTTATCATCATGTTGACGATATTTAATACCCAAAATAACTAAATGACTATTGGACGATTTTTGCTTCCAAAATGACGATTTTTTGACAATAGTTTAATATGTCAGCAAGACCTATTTATTTATCATTCTCATAAAATCGCTGGCTCGATTATTAAATTTATATTATTTCGTTAAAAATTAAAAAAAAAACATTGTTTTTTTATCGTAAGCTATCCTTTATTTGCTAATATGATGTGAAATACAATTTTGCAAAAATGCAATTCCTAGAATTAAATAAAACTTAATCCAAACCGAATTAATTTTTTTATAAATTCATTATGGGTTTAGCTTAATTTTGTCTCTGTGTTTATATTTTTAGAACATTTTTTTACATTTTTATAAAATTTAATTGATGTTAGATTTAAATAAAAATAAAAAAAAAAATTATGTTGAAAAACAAGGCATGGACTTTTTTGCGAAACAAACAGATCTCTCAGATTCATGTTGAAAGATGATATATATACAACTTTAAATGAAACAAAATAAATCAAAAAATAAATCCGGTGCTTAAAAACAGGCCTAATAATATCAATAAAGTGCCAAAATTTAATAATTAAAAAATATAACATTAAGTTTGATCGATAACACAAAAATTTGTACAAGTGTTTACTGGAAGGTGTTCGTTTAGACAAATACTCAGTAAAAACTGGTAAAAGAGAGAGAGAGAGTAAAGTGACAGTTTGATGTCAAAGAACTTACAAGTTTTTACTAGATACATTTTTGACAGTAAAAATTTGTAAGAAGAAAAAAGCATATGATTGAAAAAATATGCTTGTATTGTTAGTAAATATTAAATTAAATTATAATTGTTTATGGATTTAAAGTGAAAAATATTAAATAATTAACTATGGAAGAAGTTAAAAAACATTTAAATTCTTTTTGGTCGACAATTTCAATTAACTTTTATCTTTTCCATAATGACCAGTTGATTTCTTTTTAACCCTCTAATGCCCGAATTTTGTTTTGCAATGAAATTCATACCATGTATTCGTCTCGCAAAAAAATAATAATTTCTCTTAAAAAAATGTTTTTCGCTGACTACTTTCGGCGATATGAACAAAAATAATTTAAAATTTATCTCGAAAACTAATGCAAGTAAAACAAAAGTTTGTACCAAAAATTATTGCTCTTACCAAGACATAACCACAATGCAAAAATAAACTTTTTTGTGCTTCTTTTTAAGAAGATATGGCGATTTTCGCTTTTTGCAAAATACGAAATAGGGCGAAAAAGTATCTTAACTTCAATATTTTTTGTTCAAACTTTAGACTTTTGCTACTATTACTGATTGTCTTCTCTATACCAAATTTCAAAACGATCCGTCCATTACTTTATAAGTTAAGACAATGTCCTTTAGAGATATCCTGATAAAATCCTGTTCGTCCTTGAAGAAAAATAAGGACTGATTATTAAAGGTAATACTTTAATCTTACTTATACTTAATTTTCAAGAGTTTTAAATCAACTTAAATAAGTGTTTTAGTTGTTGGAAATCTCAGTTAATTAAAAAATAATTATTTTTTGAATTTTTACAAAATTTGAACTGCAAAGCTTTCTCGCGTTTTAACAGTGCACTGAATACGAACAGTTTCTTCGCAAAACTTTTAGCTAATTCACTTTTCTATCGAACTATATCAATTTCTAAGTATAAAACACTCATTCGCAGCATTTGGGTTCAATTTTATAAACGATGACAAATGTCATCGTCAGGCTTTAAAGGGTCAATATTTAAAACAAGCTGTTTTATCTAATTTAATAATTCCTTCACATTTTCCGTTCGTTTACTTTTTCGTAAATTTGTTCATACTCTTTGTAGTTTTCTTACTGAGTAATTTTTACTGAACTTTACTGGAAAAGTAATCGAACGGACTTATTGTTAAAAAATGTTGTAAAAGAATTTGAGATTTACAAAGTTGTGCTACTGAAAGTTATTCACAGAATTTTGTAGATATAAGTGATTAACAGTTAAAGTTGTAAAATTTGTTGTATTTATTTGATCTTTCAACGTTTTATAAATATGAATGTCGTTGTAAAATATAATGATTTCGAAGTTTAAACCAAAGAGAAGTGTCGAAAATCGTGTTATATTACAACGATAACACGTTAACATTTGAAATGTGAATTACATTATTGTATTTTATTTTTTATTAAAACTTTATTCCTCTTCTAACAAATATATTTTATTTTGATGATTTTTCTAAATATAATGACGATTTTGACGATTTTTTTTAGAAAATTTGACGTTTTTATGCTCTGCAAACCTGGCAACACTGGTTATGAGTGCAAATGTGAGAAGACCTCGAAAAATGTTTGTTTTGTTTTCCAGATACCAGGCTTGCCAGATACCCTGTTTCGGTAACCCCAACAAATCAAAAAATCATCAATTAGATAAAAGGTTGAACAAAAAAGTTGAGTTAAAATTCTTTATTTATTTGACTGCATTAAACAGACTTGCCAGACACTTTAATCGCTATCAGATCAAAAAAATATCCAGGAACAAAATCCCCGAATTCAACAATGTAAATTCATAACTTTTTTTCGTACCCTATTTTTACTTATTCTCATTCTCAACCTTTAATAAATTTGCAAGGAAACTCTTACACTCTAATTTATTACACATTTATTAAAAACCCCATTAAATTTAAAGGACATTCAATTTCTGAACTTTTTAATTTAAAACATATAAGGTGCATACTTCATCTTAAAATCGTTTGATTGTTTGCATTTGTTTTGCCTTAGAACCCCTAATTTTTATTTGATACATACAAAAATAATCTAAATTAAAGTAGTGATGTGTAAAAAACCAATCGAATTTTGGGAAAATTTCTTAGGGTTCTTATTCTAGGAGTCGTAAACGAGAATTGCACAAGCAACTGAGCTGAAAAACAATAATTTGAAATACCAGTTTCTTTCATTTTATGTGTCTCGAAAACAACCTAAACAACACTCGAAAGATTTTCTTTTATAATTTTTGACAAACTTAATTTCATCACACTTTCCGTTTTACTTATGTGATGTATAGTATAAGCACATGTGTTGTAATGTAAACGGGTATTTAATAAATATTTCATTATGTATGTATCAGCAAGCGTATTTTTGTTCACTTAAATTTATCTAAAATTCTGATTATTCGAAACTGTTTTGATGCGTTTGTATTCATTGCATCTCTGGCAACGATCCAAAAATATATTTTAATAATCCTTATTACTTTTATTATTATATAGGCAAAGAGACGATTCTTTTATACAAAACAACAGGCGAATTTTACAACAGTTTTTTTAACATCACAAGGGTACTTTAAAAATATATCTATTTTTCACGACACGTTCTTTTTAGGTAATCAGAATAACCATTTCACCTTTGAAGACCCATTGTTATAAGCATGCACAATTTCAGATTCATTTCAGTAAACTTAAATTAAACATTTTTTTCTTCTGACACATCATATACATCCCAAATACATTAATCAATCAGTCATAATTTGAAGGGCTTAGTGCAAAAACTTGATAAGTCACAAAATTAAAGTAATGAAATAATCGCATTCAAAGTTTAAAAACAATGTAGAAAATAAGGCTTTAACTAAACCAGACTGTAAGCATACACAATAGGTGCTTAAGAAAGGCTCCCATCACATACCCGTTCATGAATGATAGTAATCCATCGGAAACTGCTTTTTTACAAAAAAAAAGTGTGGCTTATCAAGTTATTGCACAAAGATAAGTAAAGAAGTTCATAGTCTGAAAAATGGTAGCAAATTAGATGGTCTTTCTTGATACTTGTAAAAAGTGCGAAAATGTGTCTTCTATTACATGACCTTCTTCGGGAGACTATAAGACAGTAAAAACCATTTTATTAAGTCAATGTGGCTTATCAAGTTTTTGCAGAAATTTTATTTAGAATTTTTTAATTTTGAAGAAATGATATCTGTGTTGCAGGCATTTAGTGCTGTAGAAACTTGTAATAAATACCAAGATATTTTAGCACTTATTACAAGTATCTGTTGCTCGAAAATCATGCAAAATAGCAACTATTTCCTCAAAATAAAAAAGTCTTAAAGAGAATTTCTGCAATAACTTGATAAGCCACGTGTATTTGAAAAAATGAGTTTCACTGCCTTATAGTCTTAAAGCGAAGGACATGTAATAGAAGACAACTCTTGGCAGTTATTGCAAGTATCTAGAATATATATGTCCAGAAACTTTGACTTTGAAACTAACTTTTTCTTAAACATAAGAAAATCTTAAATAAAATTTCTGCAAAAACATGATAAGCCACATTGATTTTAAAGAAATGGTTTTCAATGACTTCTAGGCAGCTGTTAAGCAAGATGTTCGAGCTATAAATGCTTGTGCTATGTGTCTTCTATTACATATCCGTCGGTGGAAGTCTAGAAGAGTGTAAAAACCATTTTATTTCGTCAATGTGGCTTATCAAGTTTTTGCACAAATTTTATTTGGAATTATTTAATTTTAAAGACTAGGTAGCTTTTTTTGAAGGATTTTCGCCGGGAGACTAATAGACAGTAAAACCCATTTATATTAGTTTTTTGTTTTTATATACATCGAGATTATTTTTATGTTATTTTCAATTTATAACGAGCTTTCAACCTCTGATATTTACAAAAATAAAGCAAATCAAACATATTAGCTGGGTTGATACTAGTATTTCGATCTGGATAAAGATCTCATCAGAACCCGAAGTTTTAGAAAAGTTAGAGCCTCCATAATAGGCAGAACTTTAACAAAAAACCTATTAATAATCAGTTTTGCTCCATTCTTGTCTTCTTCGTAATCAAGCACGAAGTTAGGTCTTATCCTAACAAGCATCATGACCCATTTTGTTAAATTAATGTCGCTTATCAAGTTGTTGCAGAAATTTTATTTTAAATATTTTTATTTTAAAGAATAGATAGCTGATTTGACAAATTTCGTGATAAATATACTTGTTGTAAGTACAAACATGTGGCTTCTTTTACATGTTCCTCGCTGGGAGACTAGAAGACAGTAAAAAACATTTTAATAAATTGATGGGGCTTATCAAGTTTTTACAGAAAATTTATTTAGAATTTTTCAAGGAATGTGTATCTTATTGGTGTGGCATATCATGTTCTTGCGTAAAAAAATATTGAAATATAGTCGAATTGTAAAAAGTAACATTTGCTCTAGATCTGAAAGTATTTGAAATATAGATTTAATCATTTAAGTGGATATTGATACCACGTTAGGTAATGCAATGAATCATTTAAAAATAAAATCATTTTTTGAAAACGTGTGGCTTATCATGTTTTTGCACTAAGCCCTTCATTTGTTTTACTTATAAAAACAACATTATTTTTACAAAGAATATAGATATTTATATTGTTTGCACTTTCCCTGATTAATGCAAACACCGAGATTGAGGGTATCCTAAAATTCGGCACAGCCGAATTTAATCTTTTTATACCAAATTCGGCACATCGGACTTTAATGCTTCCACTAGTTTCAAGTGAAATTTCATTTGTTTTCAACTACATTTGCAGTGGTCTTTACCTACATAGTATAAGTGTAGTCATTAACGTGTTTTTGCTGGGATGGTTTATACTACAATTTCATTTAAATAAAATGAAAATTGTAGTTATTTTTAACTGCTGAAAAAACTGTTAAATTAACCAACAACGCATATTAAATACATAATAGTTGTTTTGTTTAAGTGTTGTATAAATCTTATGCGGACTTTTCTATATGTTTTTAAAGTTATTTCAAGAATATGTGCATCTGTATGAAATCCTAGTTTCATTTAGCAATTAAAAAAAAAAAACGTAGAACAAACGTTTTAAGTTTTCAAACAAAAAAAAGTTGAAATATAAAACATAAGGAATACTTTCAAAAACATTGCATGTAACAGCAGGATGTCGTTGAAACATCATTCGGTTTACATTTATATGTATTTCGTACTATACAGTGGGTCTAATGATTGAACTATAAAAATACAATCAGGGATGGCAAACGAAAATTACTGTTGCGGTGTTTCAAAAAGGTTGCACTCCAAGTTATTCCTTGTAACACTTTTACGTATTTATAAAAAGATTGTAATTCCTCAATTATTTAAGTTTTTAACAATATCAAAACTAATCTCTCTGCATTAAAAGATTTCTTGCATTTGTTTAAATCTTAGAGATATTGACATTAATAATGCAAAATTAATAATGTAAAAAATAATTTTCAAAAATATTTCAATTAAACTTTTGTTTGATTTCAAACTCACTTTCAATTAAAAGAATAATAGTATGTATTAAAAGTATAGTTGAAAATTAATTTGGTGCACAGAAAATTTCCAGTTTTTATGACCAATAAGACAACAAAGAAAAGCAAGTACATGCACAAAATTTGGTTTTACCAAATTTTTTCTTTATCCCTTTCACAATGAACCCCTAAAAAGGAAACATCAGAAAAAAGTATTTAAACGTATTAGAGGTGAAAACAAAATTTTAAGGTGAACCATTTTTTAGACGTAAAACAGAAATTATGTGGTAAAAAATACATTTTTGAGGTGAAAAACTATTATTGTGGAGGAAAAAAACGATTTAGAGGTGAAAAAACCATTTGATGTGAATTTAAAATATTATTCACCTCTTAGCGCTTGGTGGAAAAAGATGACGTTATATTTTATATAACAGACGCTATTATGAATAATATACACCAATTTGTATGGCAAATTTAGAGGTAGATACACATTTTCACTCATAACTTTTAACTGCTGGACCGATGTTACTCAGTTTCAATGCCAAACTTTTTGTGTTAATATGCATCAATCTATGTAAAAAAGAGCAATCCGTATTCGTGCCATGATCGCCATTTCAACAGGCCGACGGACATCGCCAAATCGTCTTAAAATTGAATAAGGATCAATAATATATTATTAGGCTGCTTCTTAAAAAAACAAAGTGTTGAATTTTAAACCATGGGTTTGATTAAGATTTATGAAAAAAAAAAATCTTTAATTTTTTACAAATTTTCGAAAATAATGCTACCAGATTTTGCAAATATTTCCGATTTTTGAAAAGGACATATTTTCATAAAAATACTTTGTTTAAGAAACTTGAAAAAAAATTAACACACAAACTTTTTGAACTATATTTAACGCCGACAACTCAGGAAAAAAATATTTAGGCCAAAAATTGATTTTAGTCATTGCTTTATTTTTACAGCTCCAATTACGAATAAATAATTTGAAAAAATTTAAAGACTGCAAATATTAAAATAATTTTGGTCGCTTTTGTTTACACACATCAAGGGGATCTAAAAAAAAATACTACTGAATTGATCCTTCTATGCACTTAGCGTGTGGACCGATTTGTTTTTGGAGGATTTGGAGGAAAGTCAGTATTTTTGATTAAAAAAAAATTTAAATATATTTTTGGTGAAAGATATTACACTCAGTGAACTTCTGCTTTAAAAATATGTAGTTGTTTGGATTGTAATACAGTTTCTTTGTTTTTAATGTAAATCTCAGTCATTTGTAGAACAAATTTAATTTTTACTATCCTTGTACCTCATTTAAAAAAACAAACCATATCAAATGACTGTTCTATTATTTTACATTAATTTTTTTACAGTGATTTTTTGTTATTTAAAAAATGTTTTTTTTTTACTAACATATGTGACCTGCTCCACGAAAAGGGACCTCTGCGCCGAAAATTTTTTTTTTTTACCTTTTGAGTGATTCTTAAACCGCAAGTTTCTATGTCTTTTAGTTTTTTTACAAATCACCTGTAAAGATGAACATAATGAAAAAATTGAAAAATGTGATATAAATAGATAATATATATAATATTTGAAATTTAAAAAAAGTTCAATATCAAAGGTACAAAATCGCCAGATGATCAGGTTGAAGGAAGAGTTGCATAACTATGCGCAAAACACGGAAAAACGAAGCGCTTTTTTTAAACGCGTTTTTCTCAATAACTTCTTTTCGGCGCAGAGGTCCCTTTTCGTGGAGCAAGTCACATATGTGGTTCTTTTTTACTACAATTATTAGTAATTTTTTGAACAAACGACAAATGTTAGTTGAAGTTAATGAAATGTTAGTCGTCCTTTCTCCAAGTGAAATTTTATTTGTTTTTGACTACATTTGCTGTCGTCTTTACCTACATAATATCCTTAGTGTAATAACGAGAAAAAAATATATACTGAATGATATCAATGAATTTTGGAATTAGATCTATGAAGTGTCACTGGAAATCGTTCATTAAACTTTTCATTTGATGAAAAATTTCATTTTATTTATTAAAAATTTCATACTACTGATGAAAAAGTTTCTTTAAAAATAGTTTCATAAACTTTATTAAGCTTTTTCATGATGTTCAAGAAATTTTTTACTCACTTTGTAAAGACAAATTCTATAGTTCAGAGAAAAATTGCAATAAAACTCATTCAACAAGATTCTCTCTGTGTAGTTTAAGAGCATCATATAATGATTGGAATTACGCAACTATTATAGTATGGTTCTTATGATCATAATCTGATCTTTAATTACCATAATATTAGCCGTATTGATCATAATATGAGCAGTTATTATCATATTTATTATCATAAGGATCATACTATGATAAAATCAAAAGTTTAAAAAGTATATGATTCTCTTAAATCATATTTTTTTCCCTGCGTGCGGTGTTAATTAAATTGATGATATAATTTCTGACCAAAAGAAAGGATTACATTTTTGTTTTTAAAGTTTATTTAATCGTTTACCTATAATTTTACTACTAACATGTTTTAATTACCACATATATGTTACAGTTTCGACCATAATATTACCAAAAACACACCACATACAAATCTTCGTGTTACATTTCTAAGAATTCCAGTTGTAATTTCAACTTGTTTAGGTTACCATACATTTTTCATTCTAAAGCACTATATCAATTTAATTGGTATTCTCTTCGGTGTGTTTAACAATCAAAATCAGGATTTCTGTTGTAACCCAAAAATGTTGGTTAGTTAAGTGGTTGGCATGTGAGGCGGGGTGTAGCATTCACCACATGCCTTAATTTTGTTTGTGGAAGAACTTCTGATAATGTCTTTAAACAACAGGCAATTAAAAGAAATAATTTAAATGCAAAAAATCGATTTTCTTAACTGGAAAATGAAAACGGAAAATGACAAAAGACAAAAGACAACACAAAAATTCAAATCAAATAATTTAATCTGGTCTTTTTTTTAACTTTATAGAGCACAGCGTACTAAGTATCAGAACATGGATTTAAATGAACTTTTGTCCTGTTTTATTTCGTTATTTTTTTTTTAACTTTTGACCAAAATTTCTGTGCAGCTATGAGACTTTCAATTGTGTCTTTAGTATTTTGTATATATAAGAATGTGTTGCTGAGTTTTTTAAGCTTGCACTTATAGGCACGTTGCCAATATTTACATTTATATATATGAGGAATTTCAAAAATTTTCGACACTTCGTGATATTTAATAATAGTTTTATATGGCGTTTCGAAAATGGCGTTTCGATATAAAGAATATTTCAATATAATGAATGGGCTTGACAACATAACATTCGTTATACACTGTACTGAAATTACAGCTGATGAATTTCATATCAAAACCGATATTCGTTGAACCCGACCCCCTCAGAAATTGATGAAATTTTGCATGCAGCTACATTTTACCTATACAAACACAACCTCATATTTAGAAATTGCATTTTTAAAAATATGTGGGCGTGGCAAGGTATCGAAGTTTTTGAAAAATCACGATAACATGTACTTTCAATCTGAGATTACTACGGAATGTCTGAACCGATTTCAAAGATGTTGGTACCATTAGAAAGGTATTTCAATTAGCTTTCGAAAACATATACTGTAAAAATTTTATATTACACTGAAAATTTTTTTTGCCAAAAATAAAACTTTAAACTGGGAAAACACTTCAAAGGCCAAGTGTTTTTTTCCAAAAAAAAAATTTTTAGAAAGGTCTATTTAATATATACAACATATCTAAAAACTAAAATGGCGATCTTTTTCTTTTTTTTAAATTTTTTTAAGTAAATGCATCTCTTGTTAACATCCTTATATTTTGATATCATTGTGTGACAAAAAAGAATAAACTAACTATAATTTGAAAGTTATACAGATTTTTTTGTAATTCTAATGGATTAGAACAAGAATCGTATTATCAAATTTTTCAGACACCCCCAAAATATGGATTTACCATTGGTAATTATTTTTTTTATTTTCATTTTTTAGATTTAATATATAATTTTGCGCAGCTCATACTGTTGACTTTCGGACTATTTGCTAACTTTTAGTGAAGTTTCATCTATAAAAGAATGGAAGCTTTGAGTTCCTGTAATAGTTTTAGCATTTTTATACATTTAAAATAGCTCTTCTTTTGTTTTGTTATAGTCGTATAGTCTGCATAAGCAACTACTATGGAGGTATTATAAGTTTGTGAAGCCCAATGATAAAGGTCTTTCGCCGTATGAATTTGGTTTTTATTTGCAATGCTATAATGTAATATAAAATTTTTACAGTGTATGTTTTCGAAAGCTAATTGAAATACCTTTCTAATAGTACCAAAATCGGTTCAGCCATTCCATAGTAATCTCAGATTGAAAGTACATGTTATCGTGATTTTTCAAAAACTTCGATACCTTGCCACGCCCACATATTTTCAAAAATGCAATTTCTAAATATGAGGTTGTGTTTGTATAGGTCAAATGTTGCTGTAAGCAAAATATCATCAAATTTTGAGGGGGTCGGGTTCAAAATGTGCCCTTTTTATAGGTTTTGATATGAAATTCATCAGCTGTGAAATTACAGCTTTTGCATGCATTTAATTAAAGTCACATCAATTTATAGGATCGCATTTCAAAATATATATTACACCACCAAAAAATATAAAAATACACTTAAAAAATTGTTTTGTCATATATAAGAACCAAGATTATTTGGACAACAGGCATTTTTTTTATAGATATTTTATGTTATTTAATTGGGTTTAGCGTTATTTATTCGGTTATTAGGAATATAGACGCTTGGTACAATTAAACATTAGTTTTCACAACAAAGTTCAGTTAATTCAACTAAATTTTATTTCCAACACCCAACATATTCAGAAATCTAATGTAAATATCGTTGTAATAACTGAATTTATAAGTTGTTAGCATTGAAATACACTTTTCAATTCGGTTGACACTTTATTTCGCTGTGTGAACCGGTCTTATTTCCACCTACCACAGACTAGGTACTTGCATACCCAACACGTGATAGAGACTTTTAAACCGATCACGTGCTTGGAACTTTTGGAACCGATACTGGTTTTACCTATCACGGAACTAGTACTTTCAGACCTATCAGTGATAGAGACTTTTATACCGTGATAGGTACTTTTAGAACCAATCCTGTTTCACCTACCACAGGACTGGTACTTTCAGACCCATCACGTGATATATGCTTTTAAGCCGGTCAAGTCATAGGAGCTTTAGAAACCGATCCGTTTTCGCCTAGAACGTGATAATAATTTTTGGAACCGGTACTGTTTTAACGTATTACGGGACAGGCCCAACTGACCGCTTTTTCCGCAGGGCACAAAGTAAAATGATTGCATTTGAGAATTGGGTTTTTTGGAGTATTCAAAATGTAGTATTATTCAAAATGATGCCAAAATTCATGCAATATTGAGATTATAGGGTACATTAATTATTTACGTATTTTTAAAATTATTTTACTCGTTATTCGTTCGATTAATCGAATAATTTTTAGACATTAATCGTTCGATCAAATATTGTTTGATCTTTTATTCAAACACAATAAAAACCCTAACAAATGGCAACGCTAAGCTTTAACCGTTACAAAATATGGACGATAATGTATGTATAACTGCTGGGCAATAGTGTGCTGCTTAAATACCCATGTCAGCACTGGCATAAAGATTGATGTAAACAACTTGCCAAAGTTGGAAAACAAAATAAAAAGTTAGTTTTGAGAGAGCTTTTCCAGAAACAAAAAATTTAATTTTATATGAAAAACGTATTAAAAAGTATAAAAAATCAGAAAAAACTGGTTATCTGAACCGGTCTCGAACTCGGGACTTTCCGACTACAAATTGGTTTAAACAAATCATCACGCTTTTGGAAACGCTGGTACAGCGTATTAAACAAGTGTTCTGCCAGTAGTCTATTTATAAATCCTCGGTTAGCCTAGTTTTATTAAATTTTGGATTTTTCTCATAATTTAAATGCGATATTTCCACAACCTACACAGACCAACACAGACCTAGCAAACCCAAAACTTCGGCGATATCATATTTATACACTCAAGAAAAATTTTGTTGAAAATTTCGTTAAATGTTTATTTAAAATATTTAATTTACTTTCACCAATTTTTTTTGCGGACATAACTTTTTTTGGTAAAATTTTAGTTAAACGCTCTTACCGAAAAACTAATTTTCAACTAATGTTTAACTAATTTACGTTGCTACCAAAATTGTGCTGTTAAGCACACTGATAGCATGGAGAACAGAGAACGGTTTGAGTGCCTTATTTCATGCTTTTGAATGCAATCACAAAAAATGAGTACATTGTTGTCAACTCACATCATTTCAATAAAGCAGCAATCGACAGAATTGAGAAAAGTGAGTGTAACGAAAACCATACATTCCATTGCTTGTCTAGTGTTAACCTCACTTAACACTCACGAAAACAACGAATACACAACGATTGGTATGAATGGTCTCAGTGTTAAATGAATAAAACGTTAACAAATTGTTTTATGAAACATATTACTGTATTAAGAAATTTTACACATATTTAATGTTTAATAAAATCAAACAAAAATTTATAAATATTTCATGTTTAATAAAACTAAAAAAAGATTATTATTGTTACAGGTCAACGAATACTACGCGAATGTTGTGTATGATTTCATGATATTCATGTGTCGTAATTTCATTTCATTGCTTGACATGTAAGGGCATTATAAAAATGAATGTTAAAAGGCATTCAACAAAAACAATAAATGGAATAAATATAATAAGCTGTTGTTCTTGAATAAAAGCAATGCAAAAGCAATGAATGTATGAATGGACAACAAAAACGAATGGTCTCATTCTGTTCTCTGATGGAGAACATGTGAAAAAACTAGATGTAGATCTAGCAGCTTGTATGGACGAATTGTAGAGAAAAAATAAAATATATAAACAAATACAGTAATTGGAAGACTTACACAAAATGCAAGCGAGCTTGATTTCGTTCATTTAACTTTTTCTTTTGTATACTACACATCAAACAAACGTATGAGGTGCACATATAAATTTTTATTATTAAAAAAATGGAAATAAAACAAAAAATTAATTAAATAAACTAATTTAAAAATTGGAAAATTGAAGATGCAGACAAAAATAAAGTACGCTTTGGTGCTGCCGACTGTCCGACTGTACAAAACAATAAATGTAGGTCGCAGGTAGTTATTTTTAAAAGATAAATGATAAAAACCATTTAGTGATATATTATTTTTTTAGTGATATTTTGAAGATTTCCATTTTATATTTTAGAATTATCTTCATTTTAAAAATGTAAAATTACGTCATACATGCATATACAGACATGCATGTAAGTAATTGCCAATTTTGTAGCCTTCGGCGCGTTGTAGCGAAAATAGACCAGTGCCTCTGGTTGGAATCGAACCCACGACCCCGCACTGATAAGCCAGCACGCTACCAACTAGCCTACCGAACGCACAATACATATTTTACAATACATATTTTATTTAATTAAAGAATTGCATTATGTTAACGATGTGGAAGTCCTGAAATTTGTCTATATATTTAAAACAACCATAAAGAAAAATAGATTTAAATTGCAATAAAATATATTTACTAAAGCAAAACTTTTATACTAAGTTTTTTAGACAAGTCGATTTTAATTTGCATTGAACTAAGTGTCAACAAAACATTTTGTTAGATTAACTAATTTTTTGCTAAAAATCAGCTCACTGTTATACAGCAAAACACTTTTGCAGGTATAAGCAATTTTTCAGCAACGATCCTCCCAGCAAAAATTGTGCTGACTCAGCTAACTTTTTGGTCAACTTTACGAACTTTTTTTTTGAGTGTGTGACACTTACTTGCCGTGCCAAGTTTAGTTAAAATTGAAGGGGCCGATGTCGAAAAATCGATTTTATTTTTTTCTAAAATCAGTTTCAACAGGTGTCGAAATTTTTTGAAATACACTTCTTTAGGACTACATTTATATGTATCTGTGCATTTCGGTGTATCTGTGTTAAATTGCCTTTTTTTAGTTTCAGTTTTTTTCTTTGTCTTTTGTTAACAGGCAATTTTATGTTTCTTTTGTTGTGCATTTTATCGGTGTTTTTTAAAATGGCAAAAACAAATCTTTGCCATCAATTAACACTGCCTTTTTTAGGGTGGGGGGAGGAAAATCTCTTTTGGTTCTAAAATACTTTCGTTTTTCATGTAGATTATTGAATTTTTTTTGGAAACAATAAAGAAATGTACCGATTTTAGCTGTCCGATTTTTCTAAAGGAGATTTCTTAATAAAAAAAAAACAAACGTTTCTAAGAAATATGAATTATTTTATTCATATGATTTGAATTTGCCAAAATTTATTGAGATTTGCATATTTTTTTTTTTTTGTTTTTCAAACACAATATTTTTCTCTGTCCGATTTTTCTAAAATTGTTTAAATAAAAAAAAACCAAAAATTTCTAAGAAATATGAATTTTTTCAAATGATTTGAAGTTGCCAAAATTTATTGAGATTTGCATATTTTTTTTTTTTTCTCAAACATTAAATATTTCTCATACGTTTTGTATTATTTAATTTTATACAGTGTCAAAATTTATTTATGAATATAGTTTTTGTTTAATAGTTTGTAGACTGTTTCCACATGTGTAATTTATCTTAGACCTTCATTGATAAATCGGGGTGTGGTTTTTTTATCGCGTCTATTTTATTAATCTTAAAACATTGCAGCAATTGTTCTTTTGTTTTCAAATTTAAATTGCAAAATATATTTTGTAAATCTTAATACATTAAAATTTTAAATGCCAACATTAATAACATGGAAAGCTTGTTCAATAAGGTCAAGTTATGGTGAGAATTAGATCAACACCAACAAACTTTGAATTCTATACTAAAGAAAACTTTATTAACAAAATAATTACATGCATGTATGGGGTAGACTCTATTGGAAAACTTTTCACATTAAACATTTACCGCATACAAAGAAAACCACAAAAAACAATACCAAAGGAAAACTTTTCTTGTAAATTTAATGAAGAAAATTATCTCTCAAGTTGTCTGTTATGGCAGGTATTGAGGCAACCAACTATTAACCAAAATTTGACGGGATAAACCAAATTGTGTGACTACACTTTCCGCTGCTCTCAGCAACAAAATACCGAAATCGGACAAACAAATAAAAACATATTTTTTACACTAAAAAATTAAAGCAACATGTTGATAAAAAAAATTGTGGCTTAAAACACTTAATTTTATGGCTCTATGAAATAACCCTCCAGGAAATAACCTCCCAAAACAAAAATTAAAAGTCTGCTTATGAAATAACACCCCAATTTTAAAAATGAAATAAGACCCCAACGAAATGAAATATATCCCTAATCGGGAATGAAATAACCAACAATTTTTGGGGGATTTAATGAAATAAATCCCTAATTTGAGACGAAATAAGTCCGCATTTTGAAACTCAAAATTGTACATATAGAAATAAGTTCATATATTTTTAATTCTCATAATTTTTGTACTTCCACTTCCAAAACAGATATTTTTAAATATAAACCTGAATATAGTCTTCAACTGTATTGCGGCAATACGGGTATTTATATCTTTCCAAACCACTAGATGTAGCATCTGTCTGTAGTTTGATATGACATCCATCACATAACTTAAGATGTCCTTGCAAACCACGCATTCATTGTCATTGTTACAAATTGGTAAATCTAGTTCCTCATTAGATTATTCGTCCTCAGATGATTTTTCTTTAAAAAATGTCCAATTTTGGCAACATATTGTCACAGATTTCTTTTTTTTTTTCATATACCATGCGAGAAAGAAATGTGGCCATAGTTATATTTCCTTTTTCCAAAAGAAGTGTTGCATGTTCGATATTCTTATTTTGTTCGACATTGCTCCTTTTTTTTCTTCTTTGCAATGGATTCTCCACTTTCGCTTATCATTTCAAAATGTCTACTTTTAGAAAGTTTTTCGTCTCGAATAAGACGTACAAATTTAAAAAAAATGCCATTTTTTCTGCGGACCGCCCCAGAACACCATTATTTGCCTCAACAGCAGAGGTCATTTCGCCTTACAGCATGGCAGAAATGAAATCTAAAAGTATAGGGAGTTATTTCCTGGGGGGTTATTTCATGGAGCCCAATTTATTTTGCTTATATTTTGTTATATTCTATTAAAATTTAATATATTTTAATGTTACCGTGTTTATTTTATCGTTAGTATTTGAAATAAATAAAATTTTTATTAAATTGTTATTTAAAAACATGTTAAAAATTAGTTTAGACTTTTAAATTTCTGTAACGAACAATAAAAAGAGGCAGATTGAGAGAGACTTAGTTGGATGAAAACCCACTGAATAAACAGAAGCAATCATGGAATCATTAAAACCCGTTAGTAGCTCTACAAGAATTGTGTACACATTTTAGTTTTGGGAAAAAATTCCGAAACTTTTTGAATTCAAACCATTCTATATTTCACAATATGTTTGAAAATGATTCGGCCATTACTAAGTAGTCTTACTAACAAGGAAGGTCTTTCATGAGATTATCTCCGTTTTTAATGAAATTTAAATATTTTGTAGAGAGAAACTTCTTAAGATGGGGCTTTCTGAGTTTATCGGCCACAGTTGAGATTTAAGGTGGGTTCAAAAATTACACATCTTTTGGTTTTTTTTTTTAAATTTATTTGGCAATTGATCCAAAGAACCTATATATAAATGTTATATTTTCGGCTGGGAGATTTCAAAAGACATCTCCTGGTTCCTTTTTTTTGGGTTTTTTTTAGTGTTTAATTGTTATGGTAAAAATGTGCTAATTTTAATGTCCACTCATAGAAATAAACCTTCAAAAATTATCCTGCTGAAAAATCTGCTCAATTTAGCAGAACAGGAACTTTACAAACTTTAAGTTATATTCGATGTGAATTTTAGTTAATTGAAAATATCATTTTACTCTGTAAAATTATCACTAGCTTTTACTAAATATTTGTAGAGTCAAAATAGCAAACAAGAACTGTAATATTAACAACATTTTTGCAAATAACAGTTTATTTTGCTGAAATAAACAGAAATGTTTGCTAAAAAATTATAGATTGCTGATTTCATAAGAACAGACTTTTATTCGCATTCAAAAAAAAAAAATTTTAAATTTCACATTTTTTAGTAAATGTTTTTGCTGATTTTAGCGGATGGTTTAGGTAGGCCTTGACCTCACCAGTGTTTGGAGATATGTCCGAACAACATTCTCTAAAACTGGAACCTAAACTGGATGCTCAGTGTCCAGCATAAATGGTGTTGGCGGACGCCTGTGTTCACCTAGTGTTTGAATACACCGTGGAGCTTAGCCAAACGGCAGGTATCCACGTAAATCAAATCACATTTGTGCATTCTCACGAAACTCAACTGGGAAGTTATAAAATGGATTAAAAGGAACACACAAATATTAGCTGGTTACATTAATTACAAATATTATATAGTTACATGATATAGTAGAATCAGTTATAAACGATATAAATACTCAAATGCAGTATTGTCGGCATCATAATTTTAGAACATAAAATGTGCAGTCTTGCCACTCCAATGCACAACTAACAAACAGCATTCAACTACAGTAGCTTCAAACACATGTGGGACAGTTTTATCTAAAACATGTAAACACATGTTGCCATTATATACTTCAGACTAGTCAAGTGTGGAGGGTGGAGGTAGAAAATACATCATTAGTTGTAGTACTCTTGTCTGAATATGCACAATCAAGCAATACATCCAGCCTACACCGACTACAAAGTAGAGATATGAACTTTTTCCAAAATGTTTGCCTTCTTAACTTATGTTGCAGTCATACATGGGACTAATTAATACAGTGGTCTAATGAATTGATAATATCGTTAAAATCGTTAATATTTAAAAAAATATGTAAAATCGAAAAAAGATCACTAAATCATTAAATGTCACTAAAATCGTTCCCTGAAATCTGTGTTACAATTCCACTCATTACCATATATGCAATCCGCCGTTTATCAGTCTCTTAGTCACAGCAGCCGAGTGATTTTTTAGTGTTGCTATTTTAAAACGGCTTGCATTTTTTGTTCCTGTTCCACTTGATTTCGTGTCCCATAATTATTGTTTTAATTCCACTCATTCCCGGACCCTTACCATTTCGTTATCCATTTTAATTGCTTATATTCCAATAGTCGCATTGTTTTCAAATTTGGAACAAACAAATTATGTTCCGTAACTGATCTGGCCGTTTTTATTTATGAGATCTTGTGCAAGAAAATGATTTTTTAATCAATCATATTTCGTTTTGTATGCATTAGAGCGATTTCGTTACCATCAATTATGTGTTTTTATAATGCTGAATATTTCACTTCATTATTTAATTTTCTTTAGTTTTATCTAATGTTGTTTTCTTTTCTGACAAAAAATGTAACATTTTTGCCCTTAACAAGGGATATTATGGTCTTTTTCAAAAAAAAGGTAGCATTGTGAAAGGGTACCGTGTTCTTTTCTAAAATTGTTACATCTTTAAAGTACAAAAAAGTTGTCTTTTTTACCATGAAAAAAAATCACAGGGTGAGATATTGCCCTAAAAACAGCTGATATCTTACGCTTTTGTTTTGTTTAAAAAAAAAACAAAAAAATCATTGTTTGTCTTTTTGTAACATTTGTTAAAATGGAAGCATCTACGGGATTTTTTTGTGCTACAAAGGTTTTTGAGTATTTAATGGATTCATCTTCATCATCTGACGATGAAATTTCATCTGTATTGGTGGAACGAAATAGAGTCAAAAACTTTGTGGAAAACGTAATCAATTGCTACTCTGAAAGCGAGGTAAGGTTTTGTTTAAGAAGATGATTTGTCTACCTAAAACAGCTGTTCAAAAAAAAAACAGTTTGACATATTTGTGTTCTATTCTGGGCATAAAAAACGCATTTTTTCGAGGTTATGGCAAAATTAAAAAAATGAACATTTTAAAAATGCGACACTTTTTTACCAGAAAAGAAAAAATCATAATATTAATAAAATTTCAATGGTAATGAAAAACTCCCAAGTATTATGGAAGTTACATCAGTCCCAATTTATAAAAAACAAAATATTTGTATTTAAGTAATCAGCCAACAAATGAGCCAATTGACTCTAAAGAACCTATCCCTAACCTAAATATATAGCCATTTGGCAGTTACCGTTTTAATTTCAAGTAATAATTTTTTTTAGTAGAAGCGTAACTTTTTTACGTGGCACCATTATATGGGCAACACTCTACTAATAAAAAAATATTTTCCTTTGGTTATTTTATCAAGATCGAATTAAACTGAATTCATCATCTTTTGGTGTTACCGGTCGGATTTAGACGCCACTCTCTTCTTTTCTTTCCGCTCTTTTTCAACTTAATCACATGCATTAAAAATTATATATTTAGCAAACAAAATAAAATCGAACAAAACTCTTTCGCTTATTAATGTCCGCGAAAAAGTAATATAATTTTTCTTTATATTTTTCCAAGGCATGGACTGCTATGCCATATTATATATGCAAAACAACTTAAAGTCGATCTTTATGAAAACGAAAGAAAAAAAAAATAAAACATTTCAATTGTTAAGAACATATTTTTAGTTTCAAATTACTTAATTTTGAAAAAAAAAATTTCGGAATTCCTAATTTTGTATTTTTATGTATTTTTAAGGAAAAATGAATGAAAAAAATTTATTAAAATTGGTGTGACACTTTTCTATCGTTATTACCATGGGAGATGCTCATCTGAGATAAGTGAACTTATTCCACGAGCCCGAGTTTTTATTCGTAATACTCGCTTATCTAGTAGAGCACACCCGTTTGTAGTTGATTGTCCTGCGTTTCGCACAACGCATTACAGAGAAAATTCGTTTTTTAGTCGAACGATTCGTATGTGGAACAAACTTCCCGCAGAAGTCTTCCCTGTTACTTAGAATTTAGAAAAATTTAAATCAAATATCCACAAACACTACTCCCTCTTTCCTCCTTCCCATACCTTATTTTCCTGATCAATACAATGCACTGCATGAGTAGGGGGCATTCCCTGAGTATTGGTTAAATTATAAAAAAAAAAAAAGTTAAAAGCCTCAAAAATCGAGTTACTCGTTTACTCGAACAAACCTAAACCCGAGTAATTTGAATACCCTTGCTTAACATATCGAGATACTTCAGATGGTAGAGCGGTTGACTGACAACGTGGAGTCCCAGGTTATAATCCCTACCTGCAATTTGACCACACAATTTGACCACACAATTTGACTACAAATAAATATACGTTTAATCTTCTTTAAATTTAAATTTTAATATTTTATTTTGTCTTTAATAGGCAATTAATAGACAATTACTTTAACAAGAAGTTAAAAACGCAAAATTTAAGTTGTTTCAATCCACAATTTTGTTTTATGTATGAAAAACAGATACAAAATCTTCCATGGTTGATTTTTTTATGTGTCTTACTAGAGTTGTACTTTTTAGTATAATTTTTCTCGTCACTACTACATTCTGACATCTAATTCATTCTGCGTATAACTTTTAATCTGGTTGTCGTTCATACTATTGATGTGCTAATCAGCACAATTTTTTTTAGCAAAATGAATTAGTAAACACTAGTAAAATATCAGTAAAACATTAGTTCAAAACAGTTAAGTGCTGACTAAGTATAACTAAAATTTTAGTTTAAGAAAATGAAAGAAAAAAAAAAGTAAAACATTTCAATTGTTAAGAACATATTTTTAGTTTTAAATTAATTAATTAATTAATTGAATACCCTAGTTTAACATATCGAGATATCTCAGATGGTAGAGCGGTTGACTGACAACGTGGAGTCCCAGGTTATAATCCCGTGTGGGCATATTTTACTTAAAAATAATTCAATAAAAACATATTTTTTATTAAATTTATTTTATTTTTTTTGACTTGTTAGTTTTGTCCACACTACACTCAAATAAAAAAGTTAGTAAAGTCTGCAAAAAAAATTTGCTGAGTCAGCAATTTTTAGCTCAAAATTAGTAGATTAAGCAAAAGTTGTGCTAAAACTTAGTGGATTAGAAATTAAAAAACCCTTGCTAAGCATTAATAAAATTTTTGCTGAATATTAGTGGACTGAAAAAAACTCGAAAAATTTGTAGTTAATTTATTTTGCTGAAAATCAGAATATATATTTTTGTGATTCTGTTTAAAATAATTTAAAATACTTTACAAACTGTTCATTGACTACATGAATTAATGTAATATGTAAAAACAATAGAAATAGTTATATATAACATCAAAAAAATTGTCTTTCAACTACTTGCATAAATGGTTGTCTCAATGATGCTATCTTTTAAAGGAACGCTAACGCCGCAAAGAATTATATAAACAAAACGAAAAAATAACAAAATGTAACATATACAACCTTTTTTTGCAATAAGAAAAATGAAACATAAAAATCTACCTAAGATGTATGTCTTTGTCTTTCGCTTTAATTTGTCTACCTGCTGTATATTTGTTTGCAATTTGACCACAAAATTTGACTACAAATACACGTTCAATATTTCTTAAATTTAAATTTAAATATTTTATTTTGTTATTAATAGACAATTAATAGACAATTACTTTAACAAGCCGGTGAAAACGCAAAATTTAAGTTGTTTCAATCCACAATTTTGTTTATGTATGAAAAACAGATACAAAATCTTCCATGGTTGATTTTTTTTATGTGTCTTACTAGAGTTGTACTTTTTAGTATAATTTTTCTCGTCACTACTACATTCTGACATCTAATTCATTCTGCGTATAACTTTTAATCTGGTTGTCGTTCACACTATTAATGTGCTAATTAACACAATTTTTTTAGCAAAATAAATTAGTAACACATTAGTAAAATATTAGTAAAACATTAGTTCAAAACTGTAAGTGCTGAATAAGTATAACTAAAATTTTAGTTTAAAACATAATTTTAGCAAAAAATTTTTTGAAAAATAGTATACCTGATTTACAAGATGTTTTACTAACTTTTCTGCTAACTTGTTTTTTGAGTGTGGTAAACATTTAGGTAAACAAATATTTTTGATTTTTAGTAAGATGTTTAGTAATGATATGTCACTGTTAAATTTTCAATTAAATCAGACTGCAGTTTCTGGTAATTTATTTTAATTCATAGTTTTTTTTTTAATTTATTTGAAAATCTATTTTTACATACAAGGTGTCTAAAATGTGTTAATTGAAGAATCCCATGACTACGCCAAGAGCTGGAATGAGATAAAAGTCCTAGCATGGCACAAGTCCTGATGGAATCAAGTTGTTATGGCCCAATACTGCTAACAGGAGTATTGGGCCATAACAACAAACAGGTCACCTGAGACCGGTTATTTTCCCCGAATAGTACTGACTGGCCCTTCTTCTTCGAAATAGTCAAACTGCCTCTGACAAAAATCCTGTAGGTAATAACAAATTCCTAGGGACAGACGATTTATATTTTTGTCTCTGTTTGTATTTTATCGTACTAAATTCTAAGTAGAGTTGTGTAGATTTTCCTGAAAAAACATACAAGTTTTTTGTGCCAAAATATTTGTTCTGCTTTTCAGTCATTACAAAGAGTTACGACGTCATGGCAAAATATTGTCTTTGTTAGTTGTTCAACAAAATTTAATTTAATGTTAATTTCTTATCATTACTCTTGTAGTGGGGGGAGGCAAATGCCAAAAAAGGAGGATAAAACAAATTGAGCAATGCAGTATTTAAGAACAGATTGAAAGGAAATTATTACAGTGGGCAACGGATAATTCAAAATGTTTTACAGAGAAAATTGCGTATTTCAAAAAGGATTTTATTCGGAGATATGTTTTCTGATAATATTCACATTAATCAGTATTTATGAGAGTAAAACTAATATATACGAAACAAAATCGTCATTGCAAAAAAATTTAAAATTTATTTGAAATAAACTACGATATGCTAGAAAAAGTTAAAAATATGATAACGCATTGTGAGGGTGAGAAATTCTCAGTTAGGGTGAAAAAACTAGGCTTGTATGATAAAACATCCATTGTTTATGACCTTTTATATGTTTATACCCTCCAATGTATGTAATGAGGGTATTCACGGAACGAAAACACAATAGATACTGCTCATTTTTACCTATATTGATTCAAATTTACGCAAAGCGTTTGGTATTGAAAATGAGCAAAATCGAGCAGATCAGATTTTATGAGTGAAAATGTGAGGGTACCTCTAAATTTTAAATACATATTTCAGTAGAACGGTTAGACCTGGTTCACACACGGCAATTTTACTTGCGCAATTCTTGAGTTTATAGAAGAGGAAGGGAAAGAGAATGATAGGGGGACAGACTTGCCCATACTCCAATTCCGTTTTGTTTTGTCATCCGCAATTTTCAACACTGTAGGTTGATATACGACAATTGCTGAAACAAACTTTTCCTGTGTGAACACAAAAGCAATTTCAAAGGAGAATTGAAGGAAAATTGCGCAATTATAATTGCCGTGTATGAACCAGGACTTAGAGGTGATTAATATTTTAAATTTACAAAATTTGTGTGGAAAATTTCCCGTCGTGAATCCCCTAATCACATATGGTGGAGGGTATAAAATATAAAAGGTCATAAACATAAAGTTTGGCCTCAGAACGCCAAACCATTTAGAGGTTGTACTATACTTTCTCCCTGACTTGGAATTTCTCACCCCCCAGACAATGATCACGAAAATGTTCCACAGTGTAATTACAACTAAACATACAAATAGAAAAAAAATTTAAGCATCATATCAAATATATTTTGTAAATTGTTCTATAAATTTGAGGCCATTCCATTTATCCAGGGTCTACTGTATTGTATACTTTAACATATTTACATGTTTTAATTTGTATCGACAAATGAATGCCTCGCTCGAACAAGGGTATAAAATCCAAAAACAAAACTGTTCAGGGGAAATAAAAACGTAGAAAACGATAAAAAAAAGAGTTTTGATCATTTTTTTTTTCTGTTCTACACTAAAAACAAAGTATGTTAAAAATTTAGTAAAACCATTTTTAATATGTCTTTACTATTATTGTACTAATTTTTAGTATAAAGTTATTTTTCAGTAAAATTTTTTGCTGTCCTCATTTTACAAATAACTAAATTTTTTACTAACTTTGTTTGCTCATTTAATTTTACTAACTTTTGAAACCCTATTTGCTAAAATTAGCAAAACAAAAAATTAGTAATGGCATAATTTTTTTTTTTCAATCTAGAAATTATTTGATCGTTAAAAAACTTGAACTTTGATTATGCACTTTAATACTAACTACACTCAACGAAAAAGTTTTTAATATTAATGAAAATATTTCATAAGTCGCTTGGCTTTTTGTTGAGCAAAAAGAGCATTTTTCAACGATAAACTATTTAAGATAATTCAAAAATCTTAAATAGTTTAGAATGTGTTAGTAATCTTACAATTTTATTTTTTTTTTTTTGATTTGGTTTGGTAACAATAAAGATATTGGGCAAAAGATTAATATTTTAATTCTTAACATCAATTATCCTTTTAGGTTATTTTACCAATACAAGCATGTTTTATGTTTTTTCGGTTCACATTTGCCAAAGTAGCAAGCACTTAAAGAGTTCTTATATGCGAGGTGGTCAACTTTGGTGTCATAGTAATTAACCTGTGTACGCACAGGGTGTCTCAAATTACAATAATCTAAAAGCCTAGATCCTCCCCAATAACTCCTACAATTTGTATATAGATTGGGCCAGTAGTATAGAAGTTCTATACTTATTACCACTTTCTTTTGAAAACACTCCACTGACCAAAGTCATTCCTTGAATCCACTAAAAAAATATACTAAAATAAACTAAACCTTAAATGCTCTTGGAGTCAAAATGACCCTTAGCTAAAAATGATATAAAAAATATATTGTGGTATGCTAATGCTTTTCAACTAAGGGTCATTTTGACACCAAGCGTATCTAAGGGTTAATTCAGTTCTGAATATTGTTTTTACCATAAAACACAATTTCCTCGAAATCCGCAAAAATCAAATCGCCTACCCAAGTGTACCGTGGCATAATTTTAAAATGTTTTGTCTTTATTCTCTTAAATGTATTTAACAACCCATGAAGTTCAAATCTTAATTTTTCGATTTTTTAAAATTTGAAATTGGAGATTTGAAATATATCACAAAAATATGTCCGTTTTTGACGTCACATCCTAAAAAATATGTTTAATTTCTCATAATTTGTGAATAATATATCAGATAAAAAAAATATGTTGCGGAAATCAATTTAAAAAACTTTAAAGATGTGTGATCGAATTTCTTGGTCAAGTGGTATTTGTCTGGTATTTGTGACATAATTGGGGCATTTTTTATTACTGGGCTAGTACATAACCGATTTTGGATTTGTATACATAGAAATTCATTTATCTTTCAGAATAAATACTATTATGACACTAAAAACTTTTTACAAAACTTAGAAAAGTAATGTTTCCTCCATAAAACGCATTTTTTATTTTTAATCGATTTACGACTTGTCTTTATCCGATTGGCACCAAATTTAATATATATTATATTACATAGAAGGAAAAAATCACGACCTAAACCTATACCTTAATGAAAACAAAGTTAGAACAACCCTGTATTATTTTTTTATGTTGCTTAATATATATTCCGCTTTGCCCACATAAAAATCACAAAAAGATAGTTCCATACCTGAACTGTCCTAATACATACCCTTTTCTGTATTCCTATTTTATATATTAATTTTTCACGATAAAAGGATTTTTATTGCAAAATAAAGTATCAATAATAGAACTCTGGGATATTGTTAATACATTGGGTAGCAGTTTTGCTAAATAAACTTTAGTTAATACATACGTCTACCCCTTAAATTTTATTTGGACGTTATGGTGTCATGTTTATCGCTTTGGACTGTTACGCAGATGGTCCCGGGTACGACTCCCAGTAACGACAATATCAATTTAGAAAAATAAAATGTATGAGTTTTATATTCCTCATATGTATCGCAGCACCCACCTGCGGTATTCCCATTTGGTCTATGATCCAAAAAAACTTCAATAAGTTCGCCAACTCTCCATCAGGTGGCGAGCAACAACTATTCTAAGACTTATCATCTTTCGCACTTACAGTGTTGCCATATTTGAAGCCATTCATCTTTCAGCACCTTTCATCTCTCCACTATTCCCTTTCCAAAGAAAGCAACACATTACTAAATAGGAAGCATTTTCTGAATGTTGTTTTTCTTTAAAAAAAAGGATAAAAACTTTCTGAAAAAAAAAATTTATATATTTAACTAAATTCTTTGTTGAAGGTCAGTTTTTGGGACAACACAACACAAAATGTTGTCTTTGCATATATATACGTGTTATAGCTTCATAAACCATATTTCGCAAAAAAACGTGTTTTCAAAAAAATTTCGCTTATGACCTTATTCGTGAGAGGCATTCAAATGTTGTTAATAGTTTTATGTGATTTGTACAAAATTTAACTGAATTCAATTCTAAAAGATTGGAACTATAAAAATGTAAATAAAACAAATTAAATTATTTTTAATAAAACTAATAAATTTATACAGAAAACTTTTAGTTAAACTAAAATTAATGGTTACTCAAATATGGTAATTTATAAAAAGTATTTTCTCAAATAATATTCAAATTTGTTAAATGTTTTTTAAATAAAATTTTTTATTAAAAAATTATTTTATATTGCAAATAGTTTTGTATATATTTTGTTAAAGGTAAAGTTAAAAGTAAAATACCCACTTCTAAATTACTTATATTATTCAAATAAAAATAAAACTAGGTAGTTTAATAAGTTTTGTGACTATAGTACAAAATTTGCTACAAAACTGTAGTCCAGATTTATAACTTATCAGACTTACCTAATAAATATATATTTATCAAACTCTACAGATGCATACAAATTAAAATACAAAATGTAAATTTTTTGATATATAAATAATTTATATATCAGCAATGAGAGATGTTTCTACATTAGAGGTATCCAAAAAAGACGAAAGGTCGATTTTGCGATCTCCGCAAGGTGGTCCATATTGTTTTATGTCTAAAAACTCCATTTGTCAAGTTTCAGCTTAACTCGTTAACATTTAGAGATCTCAAAAAAAGTGAAGTTTTAAGAATAAGTAATTTGTTGCTCACAAATTTAGCGCTTAGGTTTTAATTTAAATTCAATTCTCTCTTAATCTGCTCTATGTACCTTAACAGAATTTTCCAATCTAGTCTAAATTTATATGCAGAAAATAATATGAAAAGTAATTTCAAAAAAAATTTAACAAGTTTTAAGTTATTTGCGGTTTAAAATAAAACTATACGTAACACCACAAGTTTTTGTTAAAAATGTAAAATTTTCTGAAAAGATTCAAGTAAAAATCCAACTTGGCTTACATTTTAACTATATGACCAAATTTCTCAAATCTGAGCTTACTTTTAATGAACAATAGGAATCTTCAATCGAAATTGACAAAAAAAAAATAATAATAGTGGACTTTAAATTATTCGCGATTTTTCAAAGATTGCAAAAAAAACATCGGTTTTTGTGGTTTTTTTGGTAATTAGCTGAAAACGATGTCATTGAAAAATCCAACTTGTTATAGTTTTGCAATCTGCTTACCACAAGGACTTCCATTACATATAATTTTGTTTTTAATTTAAGAATTGATAATCGATATCATTGCAGATGAACTTAAATTTTGACTTTTTTGGTGTTTCGCTAATATTTAGCTTATTAAAATTAATTAGTTTGCCCGAGTAAATAAAATAACATGATATCATATATAATGATATCTTATTTCATATAACGGAAGATATATAATGATCCGAAAAATGGTGGATCAAATTATTTAGGCTATGATACATCTATATCAAATTATATAAAATATTATTCGGATTTTGACCCGATATAATCCTATCTAATTTGGTATAGAAAGACATAATTGCAAGCTCATGTTTTTATTATAAAAATACGAGCATTAGATTAAATATAAATAATTTATTAATAAAAAAAAATTAATTTTTTAACATAAAAGAACTCGACTGTTTATAATGCTAAAATCAATATTTTAATAAAGGAATTAAAATTAATTAAAAAATTAAACTAAATAGCAATAATAAATATTTCTCATCCTCATTTCGCTTTAATTCGGCAATACGTTGCGTAGCATATCTAACTACATATGGTACATATAAATATGTATGGGAACATATTTATTCATATTTGTGACAGGATATTTGAAATTGTTTAAAAACTGAAAGTTATACATAACACAATGCTACAAAAACACTTTTGTCAGAACTTGAAAACCGACCTAGTGGGGGTTGTAGGCCTAGGTGAGGACATAAAAAAACCGTTTTCAAAAATTTTGAAACACCCTCAAAATTTTGAGTCATTTTCAAAAAACTGTTTTAGGGTAGGTCGTAGGACTTTAGTACCTCTAACTTAAACAGTTTTGGAAATGCAAAGAATTAAGCTTTCATGAAATGTATTCATAAAATATATATTCCAAGAAATTAGGTAAAAGTTTATCAAAAGTTTCTCATTTTTTTTTCCTAATTTTTCAAATTCAACAAGAGTTATTTTCATTTTTTTCTATGAAAATCTAAATTTTTTTGCGCTGTATTTTAAAGACAATTTTATATATAAAAAAACGAGATATTATTTGTTAAAATCGGTTTATGTTTACAAAAGTTACTAAACTTTTTCTAAAATAAAAATTTTGGGATTGTAGACTTTTCTTTTGGTAAACCACTTGACTTACAAACGTAAATTAAAAACTGTACAAATAGCTTAACCGAAGCTTACATGTATAGTTAAAAACAGGTGTTAATGAAAAGTTGAATAACTTTTACAATTTTCATCCGATTTGAAAATGAAAACCATGTTTTGTTAAGAACTAAATTTGCTTTATAAGTTGGCATAGATTTTTATAAGCTATCATATTCAAATAAGCAATGAAAAGCTACTAAAATCAAAAAATTTATATTTTTCGTTTTTTTTTTTTTTTTTTGTAGATATTCTTAACAAAAACAAATCTTATAACTTACAAATGTATCCAAAAATGCACGTCATTTTAAAGCGTAATCAGTTTTCTTTCCAAACCAGTTAAAAAAAATTTAAATCTGACAAAAACTGACTGAGTTATTGGTCGATAAGTTGACGAACATCACTGAAAACGGTTTTTTTTTAGAATAACTTCTGAATTTGAGGGTGTTTCTGAAATTTTTTGACACAATTTGTAATGTACTCAACAAGACCTATAACCCACGCTGGGTCGTTTTCCAAGTTTTTTTCACTGTAGCACCGTGTAATTTTATCAACACAAATATAGTTCCACTCTTGCTATATATATAATCTTATTTGTCTATGTGCATGGCTATATTTCCACAGAAATTTAGCCATGCACAAAATTAATTTTCACAGCGGTAAATATATGAAAATCTCTTGAACAAAGTTGAACAGTTTTTGTATGAAAAGTTCAATTTTCGTGAATTCCGCGGCACCAATTTAAATTTGGGTTTCATATTCGTAATTTACGCTCAAAAATATATTATGCTAGCTGACCCGGCAAATTTTATTTCTATTAATTAGCTGACCCGGCAGACGTTGCCCTGCCTAATATTTTATTTAAGCCTAATAAATTTTCTAACAATAGCCGAGTTTAATTAACCACTGATATTTTCATATAAATTTAACATTCATTACTACCCAGCAAAATAAAGTGGAAGTAGTGCTTTAAGAACCTCTTTAACTTGACTTCCAAAGCATTAGCATACGCACATTTTTCACTTTAATAGAAGTTATTGTTAACAACTGCCAAAAATGGTAAATTAAAGTTATTTTCAACAGCATTTGCATCACCATATTGGTATCTAAATTAATAACATCATAAGAAGTACTTTTTTATAAGTTCATACATATTTTTTTTTATATGGAGGTTGAGGTGGTAAGTGGTTGGATTTGCAATCAGAAGGTTGCGAGTTCAATTCCGGGCCGGGGAGATAATTTTTTTTTTAATTCTAATTAATTTTTTTAGTATTTTTTATTTAATTTGGTTTTTCTGAGTATTTTAAGAGAATTAAGTAATTTAAAAACTACCAAATAATTAACATATTGACTTTAATCATAAAGAATTAAATTAAATTAGAAAATTGTTATCCAGAGTGGACAAATAATTATTTGATAAAAATCTATTTTTTGTCTTTGCGATGGAACTTTTTGTAAAACTTATTTAAAAATATAAAAAAACCTAAGGTTTAATATTTTTTATTGTTATATTGATACGAAAATGCAAAGATGTATTTCACTGCTAAAAATTAGTTCATCGAATTTTTCATATTTGTTTCAAGATATACTTTTCAGGTGTGCCTCAATTAAAACGTGTGCAATATTAAAAAAAAAAAATTAGGTAAAAAATTTAATTTTGGCTTCAAAAATCTAGTTGAGTTTTTAATTCTATTGTTTCGGATCGCAAAAATTAGCAAAACCAAAAACATCGAAGCCAACTTTTGAAAGCTAGTTTATTAATAATAATAATTAATTAGTATATTAATTAATTAAAACCTTTTACTTAATTTAAATATATCACTTTAATTTACCTATAGAGTTTTTACCGACCTCTTTCTTCAAATCTTTAGAAAAAAATACGGGAAACATTAAAAGATCTTACGTTCCAAGGCACAATCGTTTCATTGCAGTCCACTTTTTCCGATCTGTAGTTAAAAAACTTCTCCATTATCTTTTTTCTCATTGTCATTATATATTAAAGACACTTCTCGTCAAATTAAAATTATTAAAAATATATTTTAAAATTTGCAATAAATTCAAAATTGTTAAATTAGCATTTTTATTATTTTTTTTTAACCTCATCAAAACTTAAAAATATTTTAAAAATAATTTATATCTCAGTGATACGAAATCAAATAATAAAAATATTTTAAAAATCATTATTTTATCTTTTTTATTATATATTTGTGTAGCATATTTTTCTTGTTTTCATAAAACTATATCAATATTTTCATCTTAAGTTCGTTTTAAGTTTGTTGTACTGCATAAGTAACTTTGGTGCAAATGGTAGCGCGGTCTACTTTAATACAGCAGATCGTAACTCAGATTCGTGTGTTCAATACTCGCTGGCACCAAAAGTTTTTTTTTTTTAATATTTAAAGATACATCCCTAAAGTATGCTGCACATTTTTATTAAATAAAAATGTTAATATATATTTGAAAAAGACCTTCCATGAACTATTGAAAAATAGCATCCATGCACTGTTTAAAATGCTATTAAAGAAGTTATATATTCACTCCATCCGCCCAATGACACGACAATGTTAAAATCATTAATGATTCACCTAAATTTGCACCACATCCGACTCAGTAGATGTGGTGTTTTTACTACTTCTTCCTCAGCTCTTATTTTGCCGGGTATAGTTATCACTAAACTTTGGCTACATTGAGATAAGTTAGCTGACCTTAGTTTGTCTATGATCGTTTTTAAAATTAAAAAAAATGATAATTGAAATGTGTAATACATTAAAAATAAGATAACAAATTAAGTAAAAATTTCGTGTCAATGATATATTTTTTTTATAATAAAAAGCTGAGCCCGGTGTGCTTCGCTATCCCATCATTATGAAATGAAATAAAATAAATGCAAGGCATGCAAGCAAAGCTCCCGCTTGCTTAAATAGAATAATTTTCTTATATATATATAATTTATAATTTAAGGTAAAATGGGGCGAAAAAGGGGGATTTGGTAATAAAAAAATGTATGGCTATCTTACCTGTAGATAAAAAGTGTATAAAACTTTGGGTAAATACATATTACAAAAAAAGTATTTTGTATAGCAAACATTGTTAGTGGTATAAGTAAGTATCTGAATTAAAAAAAGGGGGCGGTGAAGTGGGCGTGGTTCATAGTTATATGGCGACGTTGGCAGTATTAAGAGCAATATACTACCAAATAAATAAAAATCCGTTGCAAGGAACAAATTTGTACAGAGAACAAAAAGTTTAAAACTTTCAAACAAAATTTGGCGTGAAAAGGGGCGTGAAAGGGGGCGTGGCGTAAGAAATGTTTATTTCTACCTCGCCTGTAGTATAATGTGTATACAATTTAAAGTAAATCTGTTAAAAACTATATGGGAGCAATTACATAATTTTAGAAAAGTGGGCGCGGTCAATAAAAAGTACCCTATTAATCATGCCAGAGTCCCAGTTAAATGCTGTGAAAATTTCAGGAAGATCGGTCCAGAGGTTTGGTCTCCTATAAGGTACAAATAAACAAACACACATTCCATTTTATATATATAGATTTGATCGCGACACAGATCATAATAATTATTTTTAATTTTTTATCATTATTTATTTTTTTAGTTTCAAATAAAATAATAGAACAAGTACTAAGTTAAAACTTCAATTTCGATATACAAAAGCAAATCTTTTTTTGCGATTTTTTAGCAGACTATATTTATTTGCATAATGGCATATGTTAAGGGTTGTGGAGCTCTCGGACTCCAACCTTTTTTTTTTGGACTACCTTATTTTATATAGTACTATTTCCTAAAACTATAGAATAAGTTTAACCAAAAAACATTATGGTAATATGTAGTTATGCTTTTATATTGCAGGGTAAAGGCTTGCAAGTTGGCGCTGCTTGCAGGTTGCCAACAACCTGTATTTCGGCATTTCAGCTATGTAATGCCCCAAACTTCTACTGGAATCGACGTAAGAGAAGTATTTAATACTTTTAATCTACTTCTAGAGCGGATAGGCACAATAAAGCGAGGGCGAATCAATAAGGCCGTAACTTTTTGAATGAAACACAGTTTTTTTTGGAAAAAAAAAATTATTTTTAAACATAATCTCCAAACCTAAGTATATATACAAATCAAACATATTAGCTAGGTTGATACTAAAGGGTGTCCCAAGAAGAGCGCAATTTTTAAATTTTAAATAAAACACATCGAACAAGTTTTCAATTTATTTTTTGATCAATGGTTATAATCTTTAACTTCAAACTCATATGTATATTAGTTCTCATGTAGTGAGTAAACTAGTTCATATGTATGTTTGATGTTTGACATGGGATTGTTACCGCTTTCAAAACGTGTTCTGATGATGGGAACCTAGAAAATTCCCGAAATAGATCTATCAACACATTCCTGAAAGGGTCAAATAATAAATTTGAAAACAAAAAAACTCTATAGATTATTTGTTAGGACAATATCCTAATGAAGAAATATAGAGTATGGCCTCGAACTTGAATAATTTTCATTTTCATTAAAACACAGATATTTAAAAAAAAATCGTGAAACTTTATTATATCGTAAAGTAGACAGAATGAGGTTATGTATGGAACAATATATCGTGCAGATGGCCGCCGCGGCTTTGCTGGCATGCACGCGATCTTTTAATGAAATTTTCAATGACCGTTTTGCATGAATGCTGCGGTATTTCATTAATGCGTGGTGTTAAATCGCACGATCTAGGCGGCCAATTCTGATCTCCAAAACGCGAAATAATATGACCGGGAAATGACTGATGCAGCAATTGAATTGTTTCTCTGGCTGTATGACATGTGGCGCCGTCTTGTTGGAACCACATGCCCTCCACAATCATTTCTTCAATTCTAGGCAAGATAAAACTGGTTATCATTTCACGATACCGAACACCATTGACTGTTTGCGCTTGACCAGCCTCACTTTCATAAAAAAAGGTCCAATGATTCCTCCAGCCCAAAAACCACACCACACAGTGACACGTTGAGGATGCATTTGCTTCTCGTGAATCACTCGAGGATTTTCCTCACCCCAAATGCGACAATTCTGCCTATTGACGAAGCCATCAAGATGAAAATGGGCCTCGTCACTGAAGATGATTTTATCGGCAAAATCAGCCGCAAAACTTTCACCATTTTGGTAAAACAATTTCACAATGAGAATGCGTTGTTCATTCGTGTAGCGCTCCATTTTTACTAACCTCGTACCTTCTACTAGCAAACAATAACAATTGTTCAAATGTCAAACAATGACACTTCGAATGTTGCCAGATTTAAAAATTGCGTTCTTCTTGTGACACCCTTTAGTATTTCGATCTGGCTAAAGATCTCATCAGAACCCGAAGTTATAGAAAAGCTAGAGCCTCCAGAATAGACAGAGCTTTAACAAAAGACCTTTAATCATCAATCTTGCTCAATTCTTGTTTTCTTAGAAATCAAACACGTGGCTAGGGTAATTTCATAATAAACACCATGCCGTTACTAAACTTTCAAGACCAACAATGTTATATTTATATAAAAAAAAATTAGGTTTTTTTGACTCAAGTAATATTTTTTATAGTTTTGTTAGTTTTTTTTTATATATATCGAGTAAATTTTTAGTAAATTAAAAGTAGTAAACTAAAAGTAGTACTAAATATTTGTGAAAATAGCACAAATTACTAATAATTAGTAAAACTGTTGCAAAATAAAAATGGAAATAAATCTGCTGAAAATAAACAAAATTTTTGCTTAATGTTATTAAAGAATCCTTATAACTTTTTCTACAAATGAAAATTTTGATTACTTTTTGTATTGTAATTTTCCACATGTTGCAAAAGTAGTTAATTGTAGTAAATAAAATCACAAGAATATAGCAGAAAATGTTTAATAAATACTAGGAAAATTTATGATAGAATTTTACGGATTTCATTAAATATGTTCAAAAAACTTTTCGATATGTTTTCTTTATAATTTGCATGTATTTATTATAATAGAAAATTATTTTGAATATTCATAGATACAATGAAATCATAATTGGTAGGGAAGAAAAATCGCATAACATTTTGTTCAGTGGATTAGATGATTTTTTAGTTAATTTTATTGACTCTGAAAAGATATTAAAATTTGCATTTATTGTTGAATTCATGTTTTTCTTAAGAAGGACGAAGATAATTTTAGGAAATGTGCGCCCCGGTAGGCTAGTTGGTAGCATGCTGGCTTATCAGTGCGGGGGTCGTGGGTTCGATTCCCTCCAGAGGCACTGGTCTGTTTTCGCTACAACGCACCGAAAGCCGTTGCAGCTAGTGCTCGGTTAGGGTAATAGTACTAGTATGTATATAATTTGTAATTATATGATTATAAATTAAAAAAAAAAAAAATTTACGATATATGTATAATTTTTAGTAAAAAAACGCTATTTGTAACTCAAAAACATCTGTTTAAAATTCATAATTGAAAATTAATAAGAAATTTCTGATTTTCAAATGAGGTTCCAGAATTAAAAATTATTTTTGAGTTTCGAAAAGAACCCGAACTATGAATGATATATTTCTAACCTTAAATAGGAAAAAACAAATTTCAATCGATGGTTTTTTAATTAAAATTAATATTCGAAATTTATATTGATATTAAGAGTCCTCTCTTATGGTTTTTAATTTTTGTATTTGCTATATGCTAAAATAAAAAAAAAAATATGTATTTTGTTCTAATGTTATCAAAAATAAAGAAAACTAATTTACACTCTAATTAATTTCTGTTTAAGTTTACCCAACTTATAGTAGGAAACTGTACTCCTACTATAAATTGGGTAAATCTACTCAATGTGTGTAAATTGGTACACATAAAACATGTAAAAAATGTATAGCAACATTCTATATTACGCGTAATGTGTGTAAATTTAAGTTTTAATGTACCTAATAAAGCATTCAGTAAAGTAATGCAACTATTTATTATTTTGCTATATTTATTTAATAAAAACACGGTTATTTAGATATAATTAGGAATTGCAAAGTAAAAAGAGAAAATACCACTAAATACTGCGGCGTTATAAAATATTCACACCGGGTTTTCATTCCATGTAACCAATTACAGTAATAGGAACCCATTTTTCGCTATTGGAGCTCAAAGAAAAGTTGTTAAAATAAAAACGACAGATTTATATCAGAGCGGCTAAGAAGAATTAGTAAAATTATTAAAACTAGTAACAGAAAACTGATGAATGAATATTATACGAAGAATTTAGAACAGTGTGCAGGTGATGTTAAAAAATCGTGGCGGTTTCTTAATAATGAACTTGGTAGGTGCCCCCAAGATGCACGAGACATAATTTCTCAGGATGGTAATCT
The DNA here is from genome assembly GCA_021234595.1 of Delia radicum. NCBI lineage: Eukaryota > Metazoa > Arthropoda > Insecta > Diptera > Anthomyiidae > Delia > Delia radicum. The sequence goes on from CM037852.1 coordinate 233,862,345, forward strand.
TTTAACAACTGATATTGATAAGGCTATGGTTTTTAATCAGTATTTTTTTGATTCAATTAAAAATCTTAGAAGCAATACTCCGTGTTATTTTAATGATGACATAAGCAATTTAAGATCATTGAGACCATTAATGACAACTTTTAATATAGGAAAAGTTGATAAAAAATGCGTTGAACATATTTTAGATGGGTTACAAAAAAATAAAAGTGCCGGTTATGATAAAATATCACCAAAAATGATTTTATGGAGAAACGCAGAAATTTCAGATATTATAGTTAAATATTTGGTATGATAGATCATAAAGAATACCCCAGCGAACTAAAAATTCACAAGATTGTCCCCATACCTAAATGTAAGGGATCTAACAAGGTTGACTTGTATCGTCCAGTATCTGTTTTACCAGTAATTGATAAAGTAATTGAGAAGATTGTGTTTGATCAATTGTCTGACTATTTAGTCAGAAACAATATATTATTTAAAAGACAGTTTGGTTTTTGTAAAGGTTCTGGAACGGAGGAGGCTATTGTTAATGTCGTGGAATATATTTGTGACGGTCTTGATGTTGGTTTTAATGGTGTTGCTGCGGTATTTTTTGATCTATCTAAAGCTTTTGATTTAGTGGATCATGATATTTTGATTAAAAAACTGGAAATAATTGGAGTATCAAGCAGTTATAATGCCTTATTTGAAGACTTCTTGTCTGGTCGTACGAAATTCGTACAGATTGGTGATGCTAAGAGCACTTTGTTACCTGTTACATGTGGAGTACCGCAGGGTAGTGTACTCGGACCCCTTTTGTTCAAGATTTTTATTAACGACCTGAAGAACATACCATTTTTTGGTCAAATTTTCATGTTTACTGACGATATTTGCCTACTTTACCGTTACAAACATCAGCGTGTGTTACAAACTCAAGTGGAGTACGATTCATAAATATAAGCTGAATATTTAAGATTAAATAAGCTTATTTTGAGTACTGGTAAAACTAAATTCATCAGATTTAGACCGTATATTTTAGAAAGGGATCAGTCTATGACTGTGCATATTGATGGTGTTCAAATAGAAGAGTCGGAGTCGGTAACCTATCTAGGAATACACTTTTGCAGAAACTTACATTGGGATAATCAGATCGAAGCAATTAAAGGTAAAATATCTTCTGCTGTTGGCATTCTATACAAATTCAAGCGGAAATTTAATACTAGAACAAAAATGCTAATTTTTGAAAGTTTGATTCACAGTCATTTGTCGTACCTTCCAATAATATATGGAAGTAGGAAAAGTTCTCCATTAAAGGGTATTCAATCTGCGCAAAACTAAGCTTTAAAACTTGTTTTAAACCTACCCATAAGATTTCATACACTTGATCTGTTTAGACGTTATGCAAACAATATTCTACCCATAAATGGCTTGTATAAAATTCAGTTATTAAAATTCCTATTTATATCCGTAAGAGGTCTGGGAAATTCTTCAATTCAGTTTTTTCAAAATGCGCAGGTCACAAATCGAAGTACAAGACAGGGTCAAAATTTGTCTGTAACAAGATGTCGTCTTGAACTGACTAAACAACGTATCCGTTTTGCTGGTTCTAATGAATTTAATGATTTGCCCATTTTTTTAAAAAATATTGTAGTTTTTTTCAACGTTTAAGAAAGAGCTTAAGTTATTTTTGTTAAATAATCTGGAAACACTTCTTACGTAAATTAAAAGTTTTTTTTAAATACTTTTTTTTTAAAAAAAATACTTTTTTATATATGTAAATAATTTTCAATATGTAAATATGTAGTGTAAATAAAATGTAAATATTACAAGTTGCCTACTAGCCTCTTAAATACCAATTTTGGTGCTGAGGCGCGTTCATTATATGTAAAAAAAAAACTGTATCCAACAATATAAAAAAGATACAACGTCAATTGGCTCAACATGGCCTTAATAAACAGAATATCAAGATTAGCTGGGTAGAAAAAGTAAGACCAATACAAATCTTTTTTACTGGAAAAAATAACGAAAAGTCTAAAATTTTATTGATTCAATTCAGAAAGGACTGGCAGAAGCATAACTTTTGAACATGATAGATGTTCAGAACAATGATTTGATTTTATCAAAATCTTATCTCTGACCAAAAACACTAAAAATATAAAACGGACACATTGCTTAATTAGTTTTAATTATATTTTTAATTTAGTTTCAGATATTTACCACAGCTTTTCTTTTAGTTTTCCTCAAATACAGCACCAAAACTAAAATTTATATTGAATTAAACATTTTTTTTTTCTTCTGTTTGAAAAAGTTTGACAATTTTTTCAAATAAAAACAAAAGTTGCACACATTCAATGTAAATTTACCTATTTAAGTGCTTAAAATTCAGAAACATGTTTATCAACATACTAAATACCATAATTGGTGTGCGTTATTGCTAACAAAATTCAGTAAATTAGTTTTTTAAGCAGTTTGTGCTTAAAATTACGCATTGTGCTTGATTTTACATACAAATGTACTCCCATTATAGCAGTAATTTTACAAGCATTTTTTAGAGTGTAGCTTGAATAATATTATTATCACAAAGTTTATGAAACATTTTACGAAATTCTGTTTATCTATGAAACATTTGTCTTTAATTTGCATGTGAAAACTTTAAAAATATGATGAATAATTGATGGCAAACCATTTATAAAACATTTTCATCAATACGTGATGAAACTTTTTTCCCTGAGTGCATAAATAAAGGTCAAGTTACTTATCAAATAATTGTTAGTTTTAAAAAAATCATATTATTAGTAATTTTTTTTTTTTTTTGCTAATTTTATTAAATAGGTTTTCAAACGTTAGTAAAAATAAATTAGTTTTTATTAGCAACCAGAAAATTTAGTAATTTGTAAAAAAAGAATAGCAAAAATGTTACTAAAAAATAACTGTTAACTAAAAATTAGTATAATAATAGTAAAGTGAGATTGAAAACTGATTTACTAATTGTTTTACTAACTTTTTTTTGAGTGTAATATATATTTTTTTTTTATTAACATAATTTTTATTACAATAAATAATAAAATATATGTTTCAAAATACAACGAGCAAAATATAATTTATTTACTAACAAGTACTTTATTTTTAATAAAATAGTTTGACTATAAGATATATCTATGATTCACACAAATACATCCTTTAACTGGATGCCCTAAGCAGGTCGTTAGGTTTTATGCGTCTTAGAGGCCGGATTTCCCCATTCGTATCGATGAGACTATTAACAATTTTTTTAATTTCTTCGGCAACTGTGCTTATACCCAAGTCACGGTGTAAGTCCTTGTTTCTAACGTACCATGGGGCATTCACTATGCATCGTAGAATTTTATTTTGAAATCGTTGGATTTGAAGTATTTCATCTCTGGCTGCGCAACCCCACAGCTGCGCTCCATACGTCCAAACGGGCTTCAGGACTTGTTTATACAAAAGTAATTTATTCTGTATGGATAGTGTTGAGTTTCTACCAATTAACCAATACATTTTGCTAAATTTTATCTCTATCTCAGTTTTCTTCTTCTTTACATGTTCTTTCCAGAGACCAAAAATAACAGTTATCCCGAAAACTTTAACTTAAAAACTCTCTATGTTAGAGTCAACGGAGACGTATACTATTATATACCAATGGATTCGTATTGAAGTGCTCTTTCAGAATCTATGGTGATCTTAAGAAAACGATCTCAACTATACAGTTAAGATTTATTTTTCAACGAAAAAATTAAAGGTTCGGATGAAACTCTTAAGAAGAGAGTTTTATTTTGACTTCATTAAGAAAACTCTTTTGAGGAGTTTTATTTTTTCCGTCTGAAATAAAACTCTTTTGAGGAGTTTTATTTTTTCCGTCTGAAATAAAACTCTTTTGAGGAGTTTTATTTTTCCCGTCAGAAAATAAAGCTCATTTGAGGAGTTTTATTTTAAACTCATTTAAGGAGTTTTATTTTTTCCGTCTAAAATAAAACTCATTTTGTTTATTTTTTTCTTTTTTTATTGACTTCATTTGCTATAATGTGTGTAGTAATTTATTTGTTTAATTTAACGAACATAACTTTTTCTAAATTTTCTGCGGAAAGATTTGAACGCAGGTCGCTCAATACCAATTTAAGAGCAGAGAATGCTCTTTCCACGCTTACCTGGGTTGCAGGTACACACTGTATAGTTTTTGCCAATGTATACAAGTACGGATAGTGTATTCTTTTAGCCTCCCAGAACTCAAAAAGAGGTTTATCATGTTATATTGTTCTTTATGCTGGTTCATTAAATGACGCTTTAAATTGCTGACATGATCACCTTTAAAAACGCTTTTACACAGCCGGCATACATGAGTATTATCAACTTTTTTAAAAAATGTACGACAAGTAATATCGGAATGGCGACCCATATTCACGATTTAAACCTACTGCAAATGTAAAATTAATAATTAATCATTCAATAAAAACATATGTACATGTGGCACTCACGCGACTTACCTTACTTTTTAAATAGTCTGCCAAAAATGTTTCTATTAAAGTGATCTTCACTACTCAACGTTATAAAGCAATTGATTTATATTATAAAGAACTAGCAAAAACAAGTATTATTTTTTATACACTTAATGCTAAATTAATACTAGGTAGTTAGATTTGACCTAACGGTAATAAATTCTTTTGCTTTAGCATAGTAAAATATAAAGTTAATATGCAAATTGAGTGATAAGCAGATGATAATAACGATGATAAACAATGAACCCAATAGGAAACTTTAACTAGGGTATACAATTTGGACCGAATTTATTACTTTACCTACTTGCGAATAGCAAAAATGCATAACAAAAACCTGCCGTTTTAAATTGTTATTGTTTTATTTCTTATCTCTTAATGCAGTTGCAACTGGGTTTTATTCAGCTAGTTATGATAAATAAAAATATAAGAAGTAAAACAATAACCATTTAATAATAGGAATCAAAAAATAACAAATTAAAAACCCACATGCCTTTAATTTGAATGACGATTTTTTCAATTGCAATGCAAGTGATTAGGTTACACTGCATTGCAATTGAACATTTACATAAAATGAGTTTTATTCTCTGACGGAAAAAATAAAACTCCTCAAATGAGTTTTTAAAATTAAACTCCTCAAATGAGTTTTAAAATAAAACTCCTCAAATGAGTTTTATTTTAGACGGAAAAAATAAAACTCCTCAAAAGAGTTTTATTTCAGACGGAAAAAAAAAACTCCTCAAAAGAGTTTTCTTAATGAAGTCAAAATAAAACTCTCTTCTTAAGAATTTCATACGATCTTTTATTTTTACGTTGAGAAATAACTGTTTTTGGATGTTTTTTTTTCTTTTTAAGCCACAAAATAACTGTTATAAAAGAAGTTTTTTGATATCACTTATAACCGTTACGGTCCCTGGTTCTTTCCATTTTAATTTTGTGTCTAATGTCATTCCTAAGTACTTGGCTGAATTAGAAAAGGGGACTACGACATCATCTATATAGATTGAATGGTGTTGAATTTGGTTGTACGTAAAGTCCACATGAACAGATTTAGATTGATTAAGTTTAATTTGCCATATTTTTGACCAATCTAAAACTTTGGTTACCGCTGCTTGAAGTTTAATCGTGGATTCTTCAGCTGTGTATCCTGTTGCTATTAGGGCAGTGTCGTCAGCAAATGTTGCTGTTGCATAATTATAATTATCACTAACAGGGAGATCAGCGGTATACATAAGGTATAAAGTTGGACCTAATATACTTCCCTGTGGGACTCCTGCTTTTATTGGTCGGATGTCTGAGAACGATGTTTCCTGTTTGATTCTAAAGTATCGATTGCTTAGGTAAGATTGCAAGAAATCACAGAAGCTTTGAGGTAGATATTTTTTTATTTTATGAATAAATCCATCATGCCAAACTTTGTCAAATGCTTGGCTGACATCTAGAAAGACAATGGAACAAACTTTCTTTTCTTCAAATGATTTTTCTATAATATCGGTAATCCTATGGACTTGGTCGATAGTAGAATGATTGTGCCTGAAACCAAATTGGTGTTTAGGGATGATGTTATTCAACTCTATAAGAGGTCTTAATCTGGCAAGAAAAATCTTCTCCAAAACCTTTGATAAAATGGGAAGCAAAGATATGGGTCTATATGAGGAGACTTCATTTGGCGGTTTCCCTGGTTTTGGGATCATTATAACCTCCGCCATTTTCAATAGACTGGGAACGTGTTTCAGCTTAAAACAAGTGTTGATTATGTTTGTTAACTTGATTAAACCTAAATTTGGTATTTCTTTAAGCAGCTCCGACGTTATTAAATCATAACCAGGGCCTTTTTTTTCCGGGTAGTTTTAATATGGTAGAGTACACTTCCTCTGTTGTTGCAAATGAAATGTTCATATCATCAACAAGATATGCAGATTGGGGTATGGTAATATTTTCATCAAGGGGATAAAATGTGTTCTGCAGATAATTGGCAAAGATGTCAGCCTTTTGCATGTCACTTTTGGCCCAATCGGTTCCATTTTTTATGGGAGGGATTTGAGCTGATGGTCGTTTAAAACTAGATGTAGCCTTCCATAGCGAATAGTCGGTAGATTTTTCATTTGTTAAACTCTCAAGGTAATGTTGAAAATTGTTGTTCTTCTCCTGCTGAATTTTATTTTTTATTTCTCGGCTCATTCTGTTTAATAGTGTTTTATACTGAGGATATCGCGTTTGTTGCAATTTTTTACGAATTTTTCTTTTTTCTTTAATCATATTGTTTATTTCATATGAGCTTTTTCTTTGTTTTACTTTATTTGTAACAGTTGGTGTACTTTCCCATGCTGCATACTGAAGAATTTTTGAAAAGTTTTCCAGCTCTTTGTCTAGTTCATCAATATCGCTGATTACATATTCACTGTCGCACATTTCATTTACAATTTGGCGAAAATTTTCCCAATCTGTATTTTTATTGATTAAATATGGTGGTGGATCCTTATTGCTGACACAGTTTTTAAATAAAGATAGATGGAGGAATGGTCGGAATTCATTTCATATCCTTCGTCTATTTTCAAAAAATGTTCCGATATTTTTCTCGTTATAAAAAAATCTATTATTTTGTTACATCACTTGGCCAATATGTTGGTTTTCTGGTGGATAAAAAACTGCAATTTGAGGATTTACTTGCTTGCAGAAGCTCTCTCCCCTTTGTTGTTGTAAGGCGTGAACCCCAATAAATATGTTTGCCATTGAAATCGCCCCCTAAAATAAATCGTTCTCCCAATTTTTCAAATACTTGGTTATAGTTTTCGGATTTTATTTAGAGTGTAATGACTTGTTTTTTGTTAAATATTATTAATTTTCCATTGGTTTTACATTTATGCCGGTTAAACTATTCTACTTCCGTTTTAAACTTACGAAATTTATTGAAATAGTGTGTAATTATAGTTTTGCAACGCAGTGTATAGTATATAGGTACAAATATTAATAGGTAATAATTTTGCTAAAAAAAAAGTTGTAGCCCTAATGTTAATACTACATAAATTTTCAAGAGGATTATGCAGAAGAAAAGTTTATTATTTGCAATGTAGCAACAATTCACTTAAAGCCATGTTATGTTAAAAACTTAATATGATTTTAGCTTAAGGCCGGCCATAAAAGCGTTTTAAAATCTATCCCCCATATACGCATACCAAAGCACATTGTTACGCTAAAACTGAAATATTTTAAGTGTTCTAAATACAATTTTTGTTTTTTTTTTTTTGCTTAAATATTAATTGCAGCATTTATGTATAATTTGTATAGACAATCTTTTTAAATTGTGCTAGTATTAATAATAATTTATGACGACGTCTAAAAAAAACCCGGTTGAGCTGTTTACTGTGGGTGCCTTTTGGCTTATTTAATGTTTGTTTGTTATTTTAGCTAAAGATTACTTTTTAAAATTACGCACAATCATTTTTCTATTTGTCTTTATTAAACACAAAGAGAAAAATAAAATACAGTCTCATAAAATGATTTTTTTTTTATAAAATTCAAGTAATAGCGCATTTTCAGTTAAAGTGCAATTTGGCTTCCCGAGTAAAAAAAAAATTATATATGGTCTTACGTTTTTTTATTTTAAAAGTATAAATTAGTTTTCTTAAATTTTTTTTTTTTAATTAATTGTCCTAGAATTTAAGTAAATACAATTTAATCTCAAAATATCTTATTCGATCCACCAACATTTACTTATCTTTTGAATCTAAGTAGATACAATTAAATCTAAATTATTTCTACGCTATATTTTTAGGATGTATCAGGATCTTAAATTAGATATTATTGGATATTCCAATTATGAGATTTATTTTGATCTAATTTAATCCAGTGTTATATTTGGGGATCAAATGAATACAATAATTTTGAAAAACCCTGCCCTAGTAAAAAAAAGTATATATGGTCTTATGTTTTTCACATTAACGTTTTTTTTTTTCAACTATCGTTTTTTTTTTCAACTATTGCTTATTTCGTGAATGGTAACACTTAGCTCATGTATGATTTGACAGATAATTAGTTTTATCCTTCCGCTGAACGAATATGGTCCGTATGTTCGTTATCTTGTGAAAAAAGTGAAAGAAACTGGCATCCTCATCGATAAACCAAAGCGTGAAAAGCCAAAACCAGTGCGTACACCCGAGAATATTGCTGCTGTGGCAGAAAGTGTGCGTGAAGCGCCATCAACATCAATTCACCGTCGTTCTCAACAATTGAACATTTCGGAGACATCATTGAGACGAATTTTGCATAAAGACATTGGTATGACGCCATACAAAGTCCAATTGGTTCAGGAGTTCAAAAAAAAAAAGTTATTTGGCGTTATTTGCATGGCCATATCTGATTATATGTTTATTATGTGTTTACATATATAACGATATATTTTATATATTGACATACATAAAATTAGATATTAAGCATATATGCTATAAGATATGACAGATCTACTCTCGTATATAATACCACATTCTCAAATATATAAGCAATATGTTATATAAGCAATATAATTAAAGATATAATAACACTGTGCTACACAGAAAAATCACTTTGAAAGTGACCTAGTGTAGGTTGTTAGTCTCGGTGAGTACATAACGAAACCAGTTTTAGAAGTTCCAATATACCCCTAAATTTTCGAGATAACGGTAAAAGAGTATTTTTTGCGACTGTCGAATTCAAACATTTATAACTCACTCATTTTTTAAACGATTTTAAATTTTTAAACGGTTTTGAAAAAAAATTACCTCGTCTTTCCAAATTATTCATTCATTATTCATATAAATATGTAGGGATTTTTTTCATAAAAACTAAAATTTTCAGTTGTTTTTAAACTTTTTAAACTTCTACGAGGGTTTTTTCGAATCATTTTTCAAGGTAACAATATTCTTAAAGAAGATGTTTTCCTGGTTAAAATGAGACATCGCTTGTTAAAATCGGTTGAAAATTGACAAAGTTATGGTACCTTATCTGAACAAGGAGATATTTAAATTTCTTAAATTATGTTTTTGATTTTAGTTTAACCATCACTGTTAAAGCTCCATTATAAATATCTTTTCCATTATTATTTATGTTTGATTATATAAATAAATTAAAAACTAATTATTTTGTAAATATATATTAGATCAAATGTGCGTATAAGACATAATTATATATTGCTATAAGTAACCCCATATATAATTATATATTGTTATATATAACCCCATACATAATTATATATGCGCAGATGTCCAAATTATTTTTCTTTAAATTTTTTTTATAATTTTATTAAAAACAATGTACGAATATTACTGGATTCGCCAATTTTGAGATAAGAATAAATATCGATCTATATCAAATAAGATCTGATTTTGTATTTCAGATGTCACTTTTTTTTTTTGATCGAGTAAATAAGATTAAATATCGATCTATATAAAATGAGTTCTGCTTTTGTATTTAAGGTACAACATTTTTTTGAACGGGTCTATAAAAAATCTAAAGCGTAATAAAAATTTTAAACAATATGATTAATTACAACTTGATAACTTTATGATTAATTGCTTTAATCCTGTTGATACATTTTTGACAAATTTATATTCATTAAGGGTGTTGTTTTTTTTTTTTTTGCTGTTCAACGATTTTGATATACATAATAATTTAAAACAAAAATATTTTATTTTCAACATGATCTTATAAATCTACAAATAGTTATAATAATTGTTAGTAATATTTTAAATACTCGCATTTATTATCATTTGTCACACTCCTTTAAATGCCATATATAGAATGAAATATAAAATTTTTCACATTTTCCCATAAATCAAGAATCTTTTGTAGCAAACGGCCTACATTGTCTATGGCAAATTGTCAATCGATAAAAGTGCAAAAATATCCACGCATAAATGTGTATGAAAACCACAACAATAACGACACCATTTAAATACATTTACCTAAATATTAACTTAATTTACAGCCACACACACATACACACCCTTATGTATCAATGCTTATGAATGTATGCATGTACATTAAACATGCATAACAATGTTAATTTATTGCAAATAATAAAATAACAACATAAATTGTATGAACTTATAGGGTGAACCATAAGTTTGTACACATAATTGCCATTATATTAATGGTTATGACTTTTCTTTTTTGGTTAAATATTTCTGAATTTAGAAAATTTTGTAAATGGAATATCTAGTATAATATGTTTGTAATAGGGTTGTCAATTATTCGTGTGTGTTTTTTTTTTTTTTTTTTGTTCGAATAAACGATCAAACAATTTTTGAGCGAACGATTAATTTTTAAAAATTATTCGATTAATCGAACGAATAATGAAGAACAATTATTTTAAAATAATTAATGTGCCATATTAATGCAATGCTCCTAATTACTTGGCAAAAAAATTTTGTCACATCATATATCGTTAGCCTTGATTAAAGAGTCCATATCTCGGAAAACGATTAATATTTATATTGTTTGCTTCAAAGTCACATCTTATTTCGTTACCATTTATTAAAGAGTCCATATCTCGGAAAACGATTAATAACGTTTTAAAATTTCAGTTATTTCTTTAATTGAGTTTAGAATTTAATTTCTCCATTACCATTTTTTATGTAAATTTTCTCAAAATTGATCAATTTTGAAAAAAAAAACAAATTATTAAAAGAAGTATTTTTTTGTAATTATTTGTTTTATTCGATAAATTTTTATAATTTATTCGAATTATTAGTTATTCTAACATCATGTTTTTAAATTGTTCGTTCGAAGTTTTGTTTTGTTCGTGCGATAATTCGAATAATTTTTATACGAGTGGCAGCCCTAGTATATAACTCAACCTATCTAAAAATCAGCCAAAATTTTTTTATTCCTAAAAGAAGTTTGATTCAGCAAATTCAGCACTGGACTCAGGTCTATTTTTGATATAAAATATGAGCAATTCCATTTAATATCAACGTGAAATTAATCGATGTTTTCCGATTTTGATAACATTTTGTGAGTGTGTGCGGTAGTGAACACAAGTATTAAAAAAAAATTTTTTTTTTTTTGGAATACTCTGGCCATACTCTTGTGGGGTAGGGACTTCACTTAAAAGAAAATGTGTTTTTTTTTTAATTGTTGCTATTTAAAAACTACTATTACTATTACTATTACTATTGAAAAAAAAACACATTTTCTGGTGTACATACTTCTACATTTTTTCCGATATCTCAATAAGTAAAGAGCTTTTCACTCTGAAATTTTCATGGTATTTAGAACACACGTGTAACAATTTTTTTTATTTATTGTTTTATAAACCAAAACCTAGCCGTTCTTATGCAAAATTTGTCGATATTTTTTACACATCAAAAGTTATGACCTTTTAAGTGAAGTCCCTACCCCACAATTTGAAGCTATAGGGTTGCCAGAGTTTTCCAAAAAAAAAAAAAAAAAGATTTTTTTCAACTTGCGTTCACTACCGCACACAATCACAAAAATTTATCAAAATCGGAAAACATCGATTAATTTCACGCTGATATTAAATGGAATTGCTCATATATCAAATATTCAAAATAAAATAAAATATTTGCTCTATAATTAATTAATATATCAAAATTTGGTAAAAAAAAACCAAATTCAATGCATGCACTTCTTTTTTTAGTACATATTTTCGGATTTTTAGTACATATTGCTTGGCTTTTAGTGCACCCAGAAAACAGACTATCGTAACAATCGTATTTGTTGCCAGTCGAAGGTTTTAGTTGCTCTGAAAAAAGTTTGAGCTGTTGTAAGAATCATTCGATTAAAACAATATAAATTCTGCCACAACTAAAGCATTTCGATTGCCTTAACATGAATTCTGTCTAACTACCATAATATTCGATAGCTACAACCAAACCATTCTATTGGCGACAAATGCATTTGCTAAGACCAAGTTTGTGTTCTGGGTGTGTATATTTATTGCAAACATATTATTTGCAAAAATTCGGAAAAAAATATCTAAAATTTAAATAATTATTTACGAGTGCAAATTCAGGTACGAGTGCAAATTCCATGGAAACTTCTACTTCATCACCGACGAACAGTGGAAGCGATTTTAACATGGAGGAAAAACATTTAGTTTCCCAAAGTGAACTCAATGATTTGGTTCGTGATTTGAATTTATCGAAACAAAAATCAGAATTGCTCGCATCACGGATACAGCAGTGGAAATATCTTGACACTCAAACAAAAGTCACTGTATATAGAACCAGAAATCAGGACCTTTTACCGTTTTCCAAAAAATAGGAGAATATATGCTTCTGCTATGGCATCAACGGTTTGTTTGATGCGATGAATACATCATACGATGTAAATGAAAGGCGGTTTGTTCATAAACGGTTCAAAATACAGCCTGAAAGCTGCTCTGATACACAATGCAAATATAAAACCATCAATTCCGATTGCTGATGCAGTTAAAACGAAGGAATGCTACGTTACAATATGTAAAATTTTGACCAAGATAAAATATAAAGAGCAGCAATGGAAAATTTGTGGCGATTTAAAGATTTGAAAAAAATCCCCGGATTTCAAGCAGATAATCGACAGTTTGTTGCAAAATTATTGCAAGATTGGAGCTTGATACAAGCGACGAGCAAGGAGAGCGACTACACCAAGATTTGGCGAAAATCGAAAAACCGATACCAAGGATTTTGGGACGAGGGCATGATGAGCGACTACTGTTGGACTTTAATGCGTGAAACAGATCCCAAACAGTACAAGCGACTCAGTTCGACTGCTCTTCATTTCTAATTAAACACTTTTTATAGAATAAAATGGAGATTAATTATCAAAAATTGTAAAAAATGTGTTTATTTATAATATTTTGGAAACTAGAACCAGTATCAAAAAACGGAGTGCAGATTAGGATTCAGCGCCCCAAATAATCTTAGAAACAGCTTTTGGTTGCTTAGATCCAAAACCGTGTATACTTGTGTAATTAGCCAAATTGAAAAAATCACCAAACTTGAAAAAATAATATAAAGAAGATTTAAGACGTCCATATCTCGAAAACCTTTTTAAGTTTTGTATAACTGCGGTTTTTTAAGTTGTTTTATTAAAATTTTAACGATTAAGTGTATTTTTTTTTTCAATTTTTTAATTATTTTTTTCAATGTTTGTATTTTTTTTAAATATTCGTATTTTCAATTTGTTGTAATTATAATTTATAAAAACTGGAAATTTTGTGTTTCAATTAAACAGTTATTAGATTTTATTAACATATAAATGAAAGTGAGTTTGAAATCAAACAAAAGTTTAATTAAAATTTTATTAACAATATTTTAATCTACGTATGCTTTGTAAAATATGAATTAACACGTATGCTTGGTAAAATACGTATGCTTGGTAAAATACGTATGCTTGGTAAAATATGAATTAACACTAGAGTGACGTTAGCCCATTTTAATATCCCACTTTTTTTAGAACAAAAAAAAATGGGCTAACTTCACTACAGTACACAGTAGAATGAAGTTGGCCCACTTTTTTATTTAAATTACAAACTTAACTTAAACAAAAAAAAAGGATAAAAAGAATAAAAAAAAACTAAATAATAACAAAAACCAAAAAAAAAATAAAATATATGCACGAGCGGGGCATGTAGAGCCCTTTTAAGCCAAAAGGGGGTCGGTTAAAAAAAATATATATAAATTCTTATGAAAATTTGCTCATTCTAGTTTTTATATATGTTATTAAATACTATTTCAGCAAGATGTAAAAAAAAAATCAAGGACGAAATCAGAATGCAAGGATATAAAACTGAACCATGGGGGGTATCCTTCAAAGAGCTAAATTTCAAAAAAAAAGTTAAAAATCTTACGAAAATATCCTCACTCCAGTTTTTATATATGTTATCAGAAAATACATCCCAGATTTGTTAAAAAAATTTCAAGGTCGAAATCAGGATGCAAGGATATCAAACTGAACCATGGGGGTTCAGTAATGACATTTTATTAATATATTTGACAGATTTGACTGTGTTTTTCTTTTTTTTTATTATTATATAGGTTTTGGTATATATTCGATTTTTTTAAAAAGTGGGCCAGTTAAAGTGGGCTAACTTCACTTCGGTGAATTAACAGATATTTTGAATTTCTTTACAAACTAAAATTCGTGCACTTGAGGGTTAATACAGATATCATGCATATTTAATTCGTTAATTTCATTAAATAACATAAATATTATTCAAGTTTTTATATAAATTATTTGGCATTTTTCTTTTTACATTTACATTTTGCATGCCTTAAAGCCAAACTAAATTTTCAAAAAAAAAATGTAAGCCTGCAGTAAAAGAAATAAGTTTTTGTTAAAATTACTTTGTAACAATTAAGTTGTTTTTTGCAAGTGCGTATTTCTTAAAGCATTTAAGCACCCGAGCAAAAATAATATTATAAAATCTTACATAATGTGATCCACTTTTGTAAAATTTAATAATTTTAAATATGACATCATGTATAGTTATATAGTTTTTCGTAAAACAGCAAATTTAATTGCATCTTAGGATATGTTATACCATACGTTATTAGACGGGCAATATATAATTGGATCGGCATAATTAAATTAATATATAAGTTAAACAAAACAATTTATTGCCCCATGTAATTTTTAAGTTGCATAAAATTAACGTTTTTGGTTTAAAATTCATAACATCCTACTCAAAATTTTAATATCAACTCGAACACTTTCATTGAAAATATCTTTTGAAATTATCTTAAATGAACATCACAAATTTAAAATGGGAACCTCCAACAATTTTAGTTTGACATAAAAATGTTTGATTGTTAATCATAAAAAATTTAAATTTAACTGTACGTTAAATTTAAATTTAGCTCATAATAATCGGCCCATAATATCTAGCCCCCTGTAATCAATTTAACCAATTTATTTTGCCTATATTGAATCGTACCAAATTAGATCAAACTCAATGTAATATAATAAATTGTTATACAATACGATCTACCATTTTTAGGATGAAATTATATTTCAAGTAGATATGGGGTTGCCAGATGTACTGTTTTTCGCAGTACTTGTGCTGCTTTTTATCAAAAGTACTGTTTTATGCATAGCACCTAAAACAGTACACAAAAGTACTGTTGATTTGGTTGTGTACTGATTTTTGTACCTTTTTTTTAATTTTTAAAATGTGTATTGAAGACAATTAATATTTTTTAAAAACTAAATGTTAGCACGATTTTTTGATAGAAAATTCCATACGAATTTTGGAGAACTGAATCCAGAGATAAGAAAAAAATAGAAAAACCTCTAAAAACATAATTCAATTTTTAAATCTGATTGGATTTTCAACGAATGGATTCGCAAAATTCATTCTATTGAAAAAGAGTCAATTTGAATTTTCTTGATTCTTTAATTTCAACCAAAAATGTAGACTTGTACAGTTCGTGAACGAACTAGTTCAATTGAACTACTCACTCGATTGAACGATATGACCTAGTTCACTATTACTAACTCTTCTAGTTCAATCATTCATTTCATTCAGGACACAGCTTTATCTCCCATTTAATAGTTTTTTCAACAGATACCTAATTTTTAAAGTTATATTTGGAATTCAAATGATAGAAATGCATAAAAAGTATTTTTTTATCACACTCCTATTTCTATATTTTTATTAAAATGTTTTTGTATTATAGTTTTTTATAGTTATATTATTAAAATATTTAGTTTTATTGAGTTTTTTATCGTTATTAATTAATAGCAGTGTATGGCATTAATAGTTTTCTTAAAAATTACCAAACAAACGATCTAACGAACAATTGAACGAAATTGTTTAAAGATCGATTGAACTAGAAGAGCAACCTAGTTCATTCAGATTAATTGAACTAGAAAGAACTAGATTGCCCAAATCTCCAAAAATAATGTTTCGATTAGTTCTTCGCGAATTAATCATAAAGCGAGTTATTAAATTACCCCAAATCATTTTATATCACCTTATTGAAAGTGAATTCTATGCAAACACCCAGAAAACAAACTCGGTATTAGCAACCGTATTGTTGCCAATCGAATGCATCGGTAGTTGTGACTAAATTTTTCGGTTGTGATAACAATTATTCGCTTTAAAACAACAGAAATTCTGGCACGACAATTGAATGGGGATTGCCTCAACAGAATTTCGGTGATAACTACAAAAAAATCAATACTTACAACCGAACCATTCGATTGACTACAAATACGGTTGTTTGTTTTTTGTATGGATTTTCTGAAACTGATATGGACCAAATATAAGTTTATATCGTTTTTTTGGCACGAAAAATATACAATACGTTCTTCTACCAAAATGTTTTTCGTTGCCTATTTCAGGCGATATGGGCCAAAATACTCCATAAAAATAAGTAACTTTAGGCATGCATTATTCCTCTTACCAAGATATAACTACAGTCCACAAACTACGCTTTTTGTGCCTTTAGTAAAGAAAATATGGCTATTTTTGTTTTTCGAAAAAACGCAAAATTGAACGAAACGCACGCTAACTTCAATATATATTAATTAAACTTAAATCCGTCCATGCGTTTTCCAGTTAAGACGATGTCCTTTACATGTATCCTTTTAAAATCCTGTATATCCTTATACAAAAATTAGAACTTTTTTTAAAAGCTTAAGTTTCAATCTTAATTTGTGTTTAGTACCAACGGTTTCCCGACAACATAAATATGTTTTCAAGATTTTTGAAAAATGTATTCATTTCGAAATATTTATTTTTTTGAAATTTAAACTTTAACGCTTCTTCGTTTCGAAACCATGCCATACACACAAAAAATTCTTATAACAAATATTTTGTAAATTTTGTTTTCTATCGAAATAGCTTAAATTCTTATTACAAATCACTCGTTTGGCGCACTTACGGCAAATTTAAAATACACCGCCTGGATGCGGGCTTGCCGGTTGGAGGGTTAATGGATTAATTTTTATATTTTGATTAAGGAAAAATACATTTTTTTATATTAAAAATCTTACACAGAAAACAAATTTTTCCCTACTTTTTCCAATTAAATCGATTTGTTGAAAATTGTAAAAGCTGTCAATTAAAAATTATTGAATCAATTAAATATTTGCTCAAACTCTTAACTTGCTTGACATTTTTGTATACTAT
>CM037852.1:233880051-233921313 GCA_021234595.1 Delia radicum
AATGCTATATATTGGTTTTCGAGCTACAATTGCTTTTCGAGCTATATGATAAAACTGCATATGTAACAATTTTGAAAACAACTCAAAAAAGGTCCACATTAGCGAACATCTTCTCTTAAGTGGACCTTAATAAAAAACTCTCTGAAAGCATATAAAGTTGTTAGGAACTGAAGTAATATAGAAAAAAATTTATTTAAACTAAACTAGCAAATTTTTCTTGCTAATATAAGTAATTTTTCTGCAAGGATCCGCCCAGCAGAAATGTTGCTGACTTTAGTAACTTTTTTTTGACTGTAGAGTACAGTCATTCACAGTTTTTATATATGCACATTTTTTTTAGCGTCCTTTTGTTTTATGTATGAAAGATAGATACACGAATCTTCCACTGTTGTTCTTTTATATGTCTTATAAGAGATGTTTATTTAGTATCTTTTTTTGACTGTAGAGTACAGCCATTCACAGGTTTTTATATATACACATTTTTTAGCGTCCTTTTGTTTATGTTTCAAAGATATATACAAGAAATTTCCACGGTTGTTCTTTTATATATCTTATAAGAGATGTTTATTTAGTATCTTTTTTTAGTTTTTTTAGTATCAATACTAGTTCTTGATATGCTGTTAACATCTACATCTTGCCACTTTATCCACACTACAAATGTGATTATCAGCATAATTTTCGTAGCAAAATAAATTAAGTAAAACATTAGCACAAAATAACAAAGGTTTACTAAAATATAACTATAACTTTAGCTAAAAAACAGAATTTAAGCAAAAAACATTTGTTGGAAAAAAGTTCATTTGATTTACAAAATGTTTTAAAACCGGCGTAGGTAAACCATTTTACTTGGGGGAGGGATATAGCCGCCATAAATAAAATACATTTTTGAAAAAAACTTATATGCGTTTCATTTCAGAGATTTTAAAGTGTTTTTTTCTTTTCCAACGATTAAGATGCCATAGGGTTGCCAGATTTAAATGTGCACAATTTTTGACACTCACCAAAAAAATTTTGAATAAAAATCTTAACAATTAAAAACACCAATACGTTAGTAGGTGTATTTCAGTTTAATTTATTTTTTTTTTTTTAAATATATAATTTTTTTTATAAAAAAGCATAAAAAAATTGTATTAAAAATAATCTGTTGGAATAATCCCGGTTCATTATTCAACCTTTTCAAATAAACTGCATATCTCGCCTTTTTTGTTGGTCCAACATCCTCGTTATTTTCACGAATGTTTTTAATTACAATACAGACCAAAAACCCCAAAGGCTTTTGAAAATTTAGCTTGTGTTTAATTTTTGTAGACTTATGGAATTACGGAGAGAATTTCTTGTTGCACACTGTAATTAAAAGCATTCGTGAAAATAACGAGGATGTTGGACCAACAAAAAAGGCGAGATATGAAGTTTATTCGAAATTTGGGTGAAAATTAAGTTAAAGAGATTATGTAATGCAGATAAAAATATGTTTTTTTTTTTTAAAGTTTTTCGAATTCGAAACATGCAGAAATAAATATATATAACATAAACAAAATAAATATTTCAACTACTTACATCCATGAAGACAATTTGGACTGAAACTAAATGCCGCAAATAATTCTAAAAACAAAACGAAAAAATAAGAATATGACATACAATTAAGCAACACTTTTTTTTGCAAATAGAGAAAGGAAATATAAAAAATTATGTGTGTCCTTCTCTTTCGCTTTAGTATGTCTACCTAATCGTATATTTGCTTGCAAGTATCCCACATTCCATAAATTACCACTAAAGGGTCCGCCATCTAACGTTTTTTTTTCAACTAGTGCTTATTTCGTGAATGGTACAACTTAGCTCATGTCTGATTTGACAGATAATTAGTTTTTATGCTTCCGCTGAATGAATATGGTTGTGTATACGCTTGAACAACGCTGGGAAATGTTGCGGCATTACTTTGAAAATCATGGTAGTGTTGCAGATTGTGTGCGAAAATTGAAATTTTTCTTCGAAAGTGAGCAAGGAGTGGCTGTTACAGTCAATGGCGATCGTTATCGGGCCATGTTGAACGAATTTTTGTTCACAAAAATTGAAGAGGAGGATATTGGCAACATTTGGATTTAACAGGACGGAACAGGAAGCCATTGGTGAAATACAGCTGCACACAATCGATAATGTGTAGGATCGTGTAGGCTACTGCATGGTCAGCCGAGGCAGCCATTTGAATGAAATTATTTGGCATTATTAACCCCAAGGATTGTACTTTCAATAAAAAAAGAAATTTGAGAAAATATTCAGTATTTTTTTTTATAGCATTTTCAAAAAAAAAGTTATTTGGCGGACCCTTAGATGAAGATAGAAGAAGATAGCAACTATAAATTATAAATAAAGACGGTGGAGATTAGAAAATACACAAAAATCTAAAAATAGAATGTCTGTGTTTGTTAATGTTTGACACTTCTATGTATAATATACAATAGCAGAAAAGCTGATAGGAAAAGAAAACTGCAATTTGGCTGCATTGCTTTCGAGGCCACCTTTGGGTGTGATCGTTAAGCGGTCATGATTTGGTATTGTTACGTTTTGTAATGTAAGAAGGAATGCATGTTCGAGTTTTACGACCGGCAGGTTGTTGCAAAATGTATCATATAAAGACAGTCTGACAATTATAAGATACAAATTGTAGCACAATTTAAATGGAAAATTAAAAAAAAAAAAAAAAAATCGATTTGTTGAAAATTTTGAAAAGTGTCAATTAGAATTTAATTAAATTTATTAAATTTTTTACAGTTTTGTTAGGTTTTTGTTTTTATATGTATATATCGAGACTATTTTTATGTTATTATTAAATTATAACGAGCTTCCAACCTCCGTATATTTACAAAAACAAAGCAAATCAAACATATTAGTTAGGTTGATACTAGTATCTCGATCTGGCTAAAGATATCATCAGAACCCAAAGTTTTAGAAAAGCAAGAGCCTCCATAATAGGCAGAACTTTTAACAAAAAACCTATTTATCATCAATTTTGCTCCATTTATTAAATATTTGCTCAAATTCGGAACTTGCTTGACATTTTTTTATACTATCGCTCTAAGTTTATTGTTGCGGTTTTTTGTAATATTTCTTTATGTATAAGTATTTTTAATCCATTTCAATCAGATATTATTAATTCTCATTAGGTATAGTTTATTAAATTAAAATTTTTTTTTAAGCGGTTTAATCTTAATATTAATTTATTCTGAAACATTATCATAAATTTGATTATGTAATTTTTGAAGTTAAATTTTGTTTAATAAAAATGTAAATACAAAAAATAAATTAAATATTGTCAAAGGAAAAAAGATATACTGGTTTTAAGAAAAGGGATATTTGTGCAAAAAAAAAATCCAATTTTTTTTTGCCATTCTCCCTACGTTTCAATAGAATGAAAAAAAATAATTTTTGTGTAAATTTGTTTACATAAGTATAAATAAATCTGCTAACTAAGTGAGAATTACATACCGTTTTAAATTCAATGTTATAAAATTCAAGCTAGACTCAAATGAGTTATTATTAAATTGAAAAATAATTCAATAAAAGAGCTATCAATTTCTAACCGAATTAGCAATTTTTGCTGTTGGCGGAATTTCAGCAATTAAAGTTATTTAATCGGTGGTTTCCATTATTGAAATGGGTTTTTATTTTTTTTTGTGTGTAGTCTTGTCTGGTTTGAAAATTAATAGTACTTAAAATTTTAGAGAAAAAGTTTATTCTTCTTAACATCAAACGTTCTAGAAGATAATAATTGTTAAAAGTTGCCAAAATAGTCAAGCGAATTCCTAGTTTGAAATAATGAGATATTATAATCAAATCTTTGTAGCTTTTTCGAAGTAAAGTTTAACTAATCAATAGTCCATATCGAAGTAAAGTTTTACTAATCAATATTTACTAATCAATATTCCATATTCCATATCGTTTATATCTTTTAAGGTTATAAAAACTCTACACCACTTACTACAAAATTGAAGAATATTTGGTACAAAAGTAGTTAATTTAAAAAAAAAAAGTCAAACACTCTTTAATTACATCAATAGCAATTATTTATGCATATTTTGCACATTAACTTCTGCACTCACTGAACAAAACTGCATATAAATATAATTAAAAAAAGAATAATTGCATTTTTTTTTGTGAATAATGCGTTAATTATTTAAATGGTCATTAATTCAGCGCACAGATAAATATGTAACAATACCACATTTATTTAAAGTTTCAATTGTAATCTCTTAATTATGGTTAAATTAAAATCAATGAACAAAAAATCAGCCAACAAACAAGATTTTTTAATCTACTCTCAATTTAAAGATAAAAAAAATTGATTAAAAAACATTTTCGTGAAGTAAAAAGAAAAATAATGGAAATAACTGCATTTTAAATGTTGAAAAATCCGCCTAAGAGAAAAACAAGATTTACTTTTCAAATTCAAACTAGCATTCACAATAGTTTAAAAACCACATAAGAGAGCTCTAAGCTCTCTTAACAATTTAATTTGTATTACCCACAAAAAGTTTTCAATTGTCTGTGAAAATTAAATCGTATCAATAAAACAAGTTTTCTTTAATATTTTCCATTGCAGGTATTATTCATAACATGCTGCAGCATGCATGCTGCAGTCTGTCTCTAAAAGATAAACACACAATGCTTTTGTAAACTTAACCACCCAATAGTATAATAAAGTGCAAGAATTTAAATTTGAAACAGTTTATTTAACGTACTCTAAATAAAACGGTGGTGTCACTTTAAACTAAATAAAAAAAAAATATTCAAACTTTATCCTTAAAAAACCAAACAAGTGTATAAAAAATGGCTTTTAAGGTGCGTAACAATATTTAACAATCAGGATAAATTTTTGCAACAAAAAAACCCATAAACTATGAAAAAGGACATTAATACCTTAAACGAGAAAAAAAGAAACAGCTAAACAGGATACAAGTGTTTTGTGTATATTAAGTGGTTTTCATACGCATACAATGAAAACAATATAAACTTATTTTCGACAAAGCAATTATAAAAAAAAATGGAAAGGATTTCTTTAATTTAAAGTCTTTGGAGATAAAATTAAAAAGCAAAAGTAATAAATATTGGTCTGTGCTGTTAAAGATTTTGTATAGATATAAAATACATTAAGTGGTGCTACACACAGAGAAAATGTTTAGCTATTTGTTAACTGAAATTCGGTTACTACGATTCAAATTCGGTTATTACGAATTTAAGACTGTTGCCACAACTTTACATTAGTTTTTATAACAAAGTTCGGTAATTCAACTGAATTTTAGTTGCTACATACGCAAAATATTCAGAAATCTAATATAAATATAGTTATATTAATTGAATTTAAAAGTTATTACTATAAATATGCACATTTCAATTCGTCTGGCACTTTATTTCTCTGTATGTATACTTGACTTCCAAATCTAGTGATTATAACGAACTTTAAATTGCATTATAAAAGTTGGTTTCAATATCGCTTAAAACCTAGATACAGATATTATTTAAAAAATTATATTTTCATAAAAAAATTTTAATGAATTCAATAAAGGTTCATAAGGAATTCCGAAAATTTTCAACCCTTTAAGGCAGAATATTAAAAATTTTTTTTTCTATGCCTTGAATAAACTTTTGTTTGTGTGCAAGCCGATGTTTAATAATGCTAAGGCCATACGCATTAATAATTTATCTTTAACGGCGAAAAAATTACGGTGAAAATTAAAAAAATTTAAATTACAGTTTTTGCGTGGATTTAATTAAAGTTGCACCAATGTATAGATCTCATTATATTTATTGCATTTTACAGTGGACGAAATAATTACAAGTTCACCTATAAAATTGTAATTTGTTTTGTTGAAAATATGGAAAATATTTTAAAGTTTTTGCTGCCACATGAATATAACAATACACTTTTTATCGATACCAAATCCCTTTCGATCCATTAGCTCCAATTTTTGTGTTAATTAATGTAAGTTTTTGTTTTTTCGCCTGAGAAATAAATAAAAGTTTAGTGTTGGTAAAATCAGTATTTTGGCAAAAGATTTAAAAAATTTCGGTATATTTCATTGTTGGCGATTGTTGCAACTTTCTGAGATTCATTCGAAGTATAATTTTTTTCCAGCATTCCTTTCTTCAAAAATATGCACTTTTTATAAACAAAGTGACACATAAATAAAAATAAATAATAATAAATACACGAACAATTTAAATATTTCAACACTAACATGTTTGTAAGTGTAGAACCATTTGAGTACCATTGACCTATTTGAATTTATGTTTAAATTAGGCAAAAAACAATGTGCTTTGGTGAGACTTTTACTTATTCTTTGGACTCTAGTCTCACGACGAAAATCGATCATAAGTTGAACTGTATCGTCGTCGTCCAAATGCGTGTATCAAATTTAACTTGGCCCAAGTGCGTTTACCAAATTTAACTTTCAGAAAGATGAATTCTGCAATTTTCGATTTAAAAAAATCCTGATTTAAAAAAATTAAATACTATTATTACAAAATATTATTTCTTTTTCACTCTTCGCAAAGAGCAATGCCAGTTTTTCTCCGAAAGAAAATATTCAAAATTTTCCTCTCTAAGGCATAGCCAAGTAAAATATATGGCACACATCTTGAAGAAGCTTTGAGGTGAATTTGCACTAAAGTCAAAAGAAAAATAATTATAATCGATTTGTCTGAAGTTATGTAAAGTGTCATATACACATAATATACATAGATTGTTTTCATTATTTCGTAATAGTTTGCAGAAATTATTTATTTCTTATATGGATCAAGTCATAAAAACACTTTTAGCGCGGAATTTTCCAAAATTTTGTTGTTTTTTTCGTTTTTTAATAATCGTTGGTTTACGACTTTTTTTTGAATAAATTGCATATTTTCTTTAAAAATGAACGATACAAAACAAATTGTTCTTAAAATAAAAAAGTAAACAAAATTTAAAATACTTTGACAAAAAGCTGCAGCGAATGGAACGTATCAACTGCTCTTATTGTAATTTTTATGTGTTAGCAAAAACTTTTAAATATTGCATATATTTGTAAAAATTCACAATTTCATGGGTGAACTTATAATTATTTCGTCCACTGTATATTACAAAAAAAAAAATCGTTTAAAAAAATTGTTTGTCTTATTATATTAGAAATTAAAAACAGAACTGCAATTATTTTGTAAAATACTCATTTTTTTGCCGGTTTTATGATACTTAATTGGGTTTAGGGTTACTTATTTGCAGGGAATCTTATTAAATAATTTTAAATTCGCAAAAAGAAAAAAAAAAAAAAAATCATGAGGTTATGAAAATTTTATTTGCTCCATACAATTTAAAGTCCTTACAATTTTCTGATGCCTTTTTGATGTTAATATTAAGCTCAATAAATTTTTTATTTGATGTAAATTTTAGCGGTATTGATATAGCGCTTTATTTATCACAAGCGAAATGTGTTTGGTGAAAACTCCCACTGTACCAGCTAGGAATGAAAAAAATGCAAATTTTTTGCACTTTAAGATTAACTTCAGGTACCTAATTCTGTTCTCAAGTCACGTTTTTAAAACAAATTTCCTAAAATTTAAGCGTTTAAAAATTGCAAAATGCCTTTTTGACTCTTAGGCTAAGAAACTCAGTTCACTTAATACGCTAATTAATTTCAAATAAAATTGTGAATATCAACTCCAAAAAAACATACATTTTCAATAAATTTACGACCAATTATTAGTTTGTGATGTTCGTATCCCGTTATTGGTACGCTTACCTCAAACTGTATAAAATTACAACATTCTTTAAATACTTTTCTTAAAACTCAATTCCATTAAACGACTCAAAAATCCTAAGAAAAAACTGCGAAGTTTAAAAATCGGAAAGTTTGGTTTCACTTGTTAAACACCATTCAACTTTTTACCAATTCGCGATATGGAAATTACTTTTTTAGTTAATGTATCTTCCAAGTATTGTGGTTGCATTGTGTAGTGGTTGCATTTTGTATTGGTTTTGATTTGGAAGTTGAAATCTATCAGCAAAAAAAAAAAAAAAAAAATTTCAAGTAAATTTCAAGTGATTTTTTTTTTTAATTTTTCGACTTTAAATAGCCATTAATTTTTTAGGTGTAGACTTTTCAAAGTAAAACTTTGCATTTAATTGTCTTTTTGCGATTTAGACCACATTTAATAATCAGCTAAATAGTTTCAGCTGAAATAGTCCTCGCCTCTTATTTTTCGTCCTCTAAATCATATCAAAGTTTTTTACAAAACAATGTTTCCTCGTTATACAATATTTCAGGCTTATACACTAAGAGAATTCTCAGCATTATATCTAATAATACATAAATATACAATGCAATATAAGCTATATAATTTAAGATACAAAATTTGCTGGCTTATACAAAATTTTGTTTGTGTTATATAAGAAATGCTTATATATGATAAGCTTATTATATATGACATTAAATGATGTAAGTTATAATTATATTATATAAGATTTCATATATGACACCAGATTAAAAATTTAGTTTGAAATAAGATTATGTATATGGTTAAACATCATCAATATATTATTATATATTGTTAAATAAAACCCCATACATAGTTATATATGCACCAGATGTCTAAATTATGTTTCTAATTTTTTGTGAATTTCCTAAAAATTATATACGTCATGGGACTTAAGTAAATTTAATCTCAAAATATCTTATTTGATCCACCAAAAACTACTTATCTTCAGGGATCTAGTTAGATCCAATTAGATCAAAATTAATCCCATGGCATATTTTGGGATATATCAGGGGTCTTAAATTAGATATTAATGGATCACCCAATTCTCAAATGAATTTTGATCTATTGTATTACAGTAAAATATTTGAAGGATCTTCTCGGATATTACTGGATAACCCACAATTTTAAAATAAACTTGGATAGAATAAATATCGATCTATACCCTATGGGGAATGAGGAGTCAATTGATCTTAAAGTGACTGGTTAAAGAAGGACTTATCACAGGACTGGTATAATTAATACTGAAGTGGGTTAAGCAGTGTCAATTGGTCCTAAAATTAACAATTCTGTGACTGGTAAAGGGAGGACATATCACTTAACCAGAATGCTTATTAATAAGAAAAAGGCAGTTGGCCAGAATTTTACCCATTGGAAGCTGTTTAATTTTCGTTTATTTATACGACATGGGCCTTTTGCGACAGTTTTGTGGTATGTCCATCTTTGGTTAGTCTTGTGGCATGCCACTATGTGGTGTAAAGCAGGACAAATGACCCCCTCCTATTACAAGCCAATGTTAAAGTTGCGAAGGGACCGATCCTGTGGCACACGCAGAACCGGTTCCATTCCCCATAGGGTATCAACTGAGATTTGATTTTGTATATGGCATATAACTATTTTTTTGATCGAGTATGTAAAAACCAAAATTAATTTGCATATATAAATATATATTTTTTTTCTAATAACATTAATCCTTGTTTAATGTTAATTTTTCTAAACATTAATTTTAATAAATTCTAGTTTCTTTTAAATAAAGCTTTCAACCCTTTATATTAAAATTTTGCTATTTACTTTATACATTTTTGGATATTTTTCCTGATAAATTTGTAATACACGAGCAGAAAAAATAATACATTTTTATAAACTATCAGGATGTTTAAGGACTAACAAGAACACAACCATGGCAAAAAAACAGAACTTAAAACTTTGAAAAAAAAAAATAAACTTATTTTACATGCTGAGTGTAAATTTACAAGAAAACAAAACAATAACACTATAAACAACATAAACAGCAGGACGAGAAAAACCCAACAACGACAAGTTAAAACAAGGAAAAACTTTTTCTTTTTAACACAACGTTATTTTGTACGTTTCGGTTTCTTTTCATGTTGTGCTACGCTTTCCTAACAACTCATGACGATTGAGTTTTCTTTTAGTTTTTGTTCCTTTTTTTGCAGCAAATACTGCATTATGATGCTGCACTTTATATAACGCAAAAATAAAAAGAGTTTCTAGAAAATAAAATTACATGATGTGCTACTTTTCATCTTATTTATATTTTGTTCTATATAAAACTTAAAAGAAATCGAGAATATACATACAATAGGTGTCCCCTTATAAAAGCAATGGTCATGCTTGCAAATTTATGAAAAACATTTTTTTTTAGCACTAACCAGAATTTCAGCCAAAACTGTCCCATTTGCCAAAAAAAGTGTAATTTTTTTGAAAAACTTAATTTAATTTAATCTAAATTACTAAGAAGACAAGAATGGAGCAAAATTGATTATTAATAGGTTTTTTGTTTAAGTTCTGCCTATTATGGAGGCTCTAACTTTTCTAAAACTTCGGGTTCTGATGAGATCTTTAGCCAGATCGAAATACTAGTATCAACCTAGCTAATATGTTTGATTTGCTTTATTTTGTAAATATACGGAGGTTGAAAGCTCGTTATAAATTGAAAATAACATAAAAATAATCTCGATGTATATAAAAACAAAAACTAATATAACTCTAAATTTGTTCATTTCTTTTAATGTACTCAAAATTATTCATATTCTGACTTCATCGGATTTCATTAACCCACATCAGTGTTGAATCACTAATAATTCATAAATTTGTAGAAAATTAAAAACATTAATTTTAAACTTTTTTTTAAATGTCTAATTTGGTCCCCAACTGGTTAACCCTTGAAGGTATTGTAAGACTGGAATGGTAAAGAATTTATCCGAATTTAATGAAATCTGTAATTCTGAAATTCTGTACATTTCCTATGTGGTTTAGAATACATATACTAATTATTTTTATCAAGCAGAGACTTTTGTTTTCATCAATTTAAATGCTTTGCAATCTTCTCGTCATGATTAAAATTAAGTTTCATGTGATTTTTTTTTGGCCCAGGCCACTTTGTGTTAAATAATTTTTAAATTCTAATCAAATTAAGATGATATTTTTCCGAAAATTATGAAAACTTTGTTGAAAACTTTAACTCTTATTAAACTTTTGACGACAAACTAATAAATTTTCAAAAAATGTCCGGGAATGAAGTCTTTAATTACAGACTTGGGCAACGTTACATTACATTTCAAAATCGTTCACTTGTGAAATTTTTCTATATCATTAATAATATCAGACCTACACTCACACTTGTGGGCTTAATCGCTTCATTGGAACATTTTTAAAATCTTTAATACCCAACATGGGGACTAGTAATAACATCTGGGTATTTAATTACAGGATTATTACTCAATTAGACTAGGTTCACACACGGCAATTATAATTGCGCAATTCTTGAGTTTATAGAAGAGGGAGGGAAAGAGAATGATAGCGGGTACAGAATTGCCCGTACTCCAATTCCGTTTTGTTTTGTCATTCGCAATTTTCAATACTGCAGGTTGATATACGAAAATTTCTGAAACAAACTTTTCCTGTGTGAACACAAGAGCAAGTTCAAAGGAGAATTGAAGAAGAATTGGGCAATTATAATTGCCGTGTGTGAACCAGGAATTACACCCAATTACATGTAATTGAACATAAAAAAGGTAATTGGCCTGTAATTAAATACACAGATATTGGAATTATGTCACATGTCTGGTATTGACAAAATTGAAAATTTTCCAAGGAAGCGTTTAAGCCCACAAGTGTGAGCGTAGGTTTAAAATTATTAATGATATAGAAAAATTTCACAAGAGAACGATTTTGAAATGTAATTGACGTTGCCCAAGTCTGTTTAATTACAATTATTATATTATGAAAATACCAATCGGAATTTCCAAAGTAGACATTTAAAGACATTTTTAAAATTGATTTAAAAAACATGATTTTGAGTTGTTATCCAATTTGAGCATCATTTAAGATTCCAGTCTAAAGTGGTTTAATTCAGAATTATTATCTGAATAATATTGAATGTTAAAGTAATAAATTAAATAAAAATAAAATTTTTTTAAATTTAAAATTTTTAATTTAAATACACTTATTTTAAATGGAACCTTTTTGTCAGAATTTCGGCACCGTTTAACCGTTTGCAATAAAACTGGGGTCTGTAGTAAACGAAAATCGAGTAATCGGTTTTTAAGGGTCATGCTAATATATAGTTGCAATACGAAGATAAAATAGTTGTTACGTTGCATAAAATAGTTATATACATTCGCACTCATCGTACTATATAATGACTCGTTGCGTACACACAAAAAACAATCTTAGTTAAGTCAGCAAACAATTTTGATGAGTCAGCAAACATTTTAGTCAGCAAACATTTTAGTCAGCGGACAGATTTTTAGCAACCAAATTAGTGGATTCAGCAATAGATTTGCTAACACTTAGTTGACTAAAAATAAAAAAATCTTTGAAAATGAAGTTATTCAAGTTCGAGGTCGTATTCTACATTTATTTACCAGAATATTGTCGTAGTAAATAAATTATAGAGTTTTTAGTTTTTTCAATTTATTCTTTGACCACACCTTCAAGAATTTGTTGATAGATCTATTTCGAGGAGTTTCTAGTTCCCCATCGTCAGAACAATTTAGAAGAGTGGTAACTTCATCATGCCTCAAACTCGAAAATACATACTTCTCATTTTGTTAGAAAAATGAGTTGTATGTATTTTCGTGTTGGAGCATGATGAAGTTACCACTCTTTCTGAATTGTTCTGACTTCAAATACTTCTCATTTTGTTAGAAAAATGAGTTGTATGTATTTTCGAGTTTGAGCATGATGAAGTTACCAATCTTTCTAAATTGTTCTGACGATGGGGAACTAGAAACTCCCCGAAATAGATCTATCAACAAATTCTTGAAGGTGTGGTCAAGAATAAATAGAAAAACTAAAAATTCTATAGTTTATTACTAGGACAATATTCTGGTAAATAAATGTAGAATACGACCTCGAACTTGAATAACTTCATTTTCATTGCACAATAAAGGTCGAAAAAATCATAATTTTTATTAACAATAAAAATTATATCAATCATTTGTAAAAAATCTTTGCTAAAAGTTAACAAAATTTTTGCTGAATGTTAGTAGACTGAAAAAAAACTAATAGAAATTTGTAGATTTTGTAAATTTTACTTTAGTTAATTTATTTGCTGAAAATTCTAAAAATTTGTTTGCGATTAATTTAAAATAATTTACAAAATATAAAAATGTTCATAATACCACCTTGACGACGTGAATTAATATAATATCTGTATATAAATAGAAATAATTATATATAACATAAACAAAATTATCTTTTAACTACTTACATCAATGATTTTCTAAATTATGGCATTTTTCAAAAGAATACAAATGCCTTAGATATTTCTAGAAACGAACGAAAAAATATTAAAATACGACCTATACAACCCTTTTTTGCAATAAGAAATAGGAATCAAGAAAAAATATTACCTAAGATGTGTGTCTACCTGAAAGTATATTTGTTTGCAATTTCAAATTGCCAATTCGACCACACTACATTAATAATCATTATAAATATTTATTTTACAAATACACAATTAATCTTTATTAAATTTAAATACTTTATTTTGTCTTTAATTTGATTAATAGACAATTACTTTCCCACAAGCCGGTGGACAACACTAAATTTCAGTTGTTTTAGTTATAATTTTTTTATGTATAAAAAACAGATGCAAACATTTCCATGGTTGATTTTTTATATGTCTATAAGAGTTGTACTTTTTAGTATGATTTTCCTTTTCTCTACTACATTTCGACATGTCGTGACATCTACTTCATTCTGCGTATATATTTGAATCTGGTTGTCGTCCTCACTATTAATGTGCTTAACAGCATAATTTTTTTTTAGCAAAAGAAATTAGTAAAACATTAGTTCAAAACAGTTAAGTGTTGAATAAGTATAAATAAAATTTAAGCTGAAAACATAATTTTAGCAACAAATTTACTTAAAAATAGTATACTTGATTTACTATTTAAATATTGCTGAAAAATAGTATACTTGATTTACAAGACGTTTTACTAACTTTTCTACTAACGTATTTTTTTGAGTGCATATATATGCTAGTATTAGTTAGTTAGTAGTTGGATTTTTATTTGTAATATAGTTTGTCTTTGACTAGAGGTCAATATGTATTTATATTACTCTAAGGAATCTTTAAGTAAAATTTTTAAGTAGCAACACAAAAGAGCAGGGGTAAGATAAGTAGATTATAAAATCGGTCAATACGAACTAAATTATGTGCTAAAAAACTGGGTTTCAAAGAAAAGCTATCTGATTTTTTCATAGATAAAATCAGACAAATAATGTAGAGTTGAGGGGGGGAGGATGGTCTACTGAGATTCCTTTGTAATTTGTAATTTTTTTGCTAGATTTAAAAGAGTTGTTAAATTATTTCAATGTGTAATTAGTCCAATCTAAAGTTCTAAAGAATATATTTTTGATTACAGTATCTATCGTATTCTCCATTTAACAATTTTCCCAAAAAGGTATTAAAATTAACCTTTGTTAATAATATTTTATTGAATGGTAAAAATTTACATTTTAACAAAGACTGAAATTTGTACCTTTCTATTGGGATTTCCCCAGTATTTGTTCTACCAATAGTGGTAATTGGGATTCTTTTTAAAATGTTTTAATCTACATTTAATTTCCTTTCCAACGATACTAGACACCTATATGGCATGTTTATTACTCCTTAATAGAAAATCTTCAAAAGTACTTCTTATGCGAATAAGGAAGATGTTATGGTGATAATTAACTTAAAAACAAGTTAAATAATGATTTTTAAAACAACTCCAAATGCTCACATTAGCAAACATAGTCGCTAAAATGGACCAAAATTAAAAACTCTCTAAAAGCGTATAAAACTGGGGTAAAATTATGTTAAATCGACAATTTTATTTATAACAACATTTATTTGAACTTTGTTCATTAAAAGGTTTTATATATCGTTTAAAGCTGCTGCAGGGGTAACCATATGGAGTGCTATAGTTTTTAATTGCATTCAACAAACGATATTTTTTGTCGAAAAATTGTCTAAAATAGACAGAGTAATACGTAAAACATTTAATAAAGACTAAATAATGAAAAACCCCGTAATTGTTATATCTTTTTGGAAAATCAAATAGTTTTATTAAAATTGTGAATAAAATTCTTACCGTATGCAAAAATTCGACATGGAAAATACTTTAAAACTTGGTTGTTATTCACTTTTTATGTCAACGAAAAATTACATCTCATATTGCCACAATAAAACCAGGAATAATGTTGAATTCACGTGGGCATTTTTTTTAAATAGAGATAATAGAAATTTTACTTGATAAAAGTTGCCAGTTTTGACATATTCATGCAGAATCACAAAAAACGAACGGTCCACTTAAGCGAACAGGCCATATTAAAATTTTACCTATTATTAACAAATTTTATTTTTTTTAAAGTATTTTTTTAAAAAAAGCATATTTTTTTCATAAAATACCATTTAAACAAAGTACATTTTATTAAAAAATATAAAAAAATTGCTAAAAAAATATTTTGTAACGGTTTTTAGTCAAATTTTTCTTAAACAAGATTTTTTTTTAAATTTGCACTTATTTTAGATGCAAAAAATTTGTAATGGAGACGCTTTTAAAAATTCCTTGAAACTTTCATATTCATTAAAATGCAATGTTTTTAAAGATAAAATCTGAAACAAATTTTTGAATTATAGTTTTTATATTACTTATAAAAATAAAATGTTTGATCTCGAGCTCTGGATTTTTTCTTTAATTAAAATTCTTCTTTATTAATTTCCAATATTTCGAAACTCTTCGAGTTTCATCCTCAGGGAGTATAATGGATTTTAAATAAAAACACAAAATTCTAAAAATTAACGTTGTTTATAACTCGTCATCATATATTGCACAGAAAAATCCAGGCTTCGAGCTCAAGCATTTTATTTTTATAATTAAATTGGAAAGGTCGAATAAAAAACAACTATAGTTTTTATATTACGCATTTCCTTACTATAGGGTATAAAATATAAAACATTGGGGTATAAAGAAAATATTATAACGAACATATTTCAATGTTTTAACTGAAAAGGGTATGACAATTTATAGTAAAATCTTGTTTTATTTTGTATTACAAGTAACAATTGTTGATTTAGTTGTTTGGGGTACGTGTCAGTAACATTTTGAATTTCAAAAAAAAATGCAGAATTGCGTTTAAATTCTCTGAAATTTTAAACTGTTTTTTAGCTTTAAATGCCAACATAAATAAATTCCTCTTAATATGGTTAGTTTTCAAAACAAAATTTTAATTACGTTGGTATTTCATGTTTTTCCATAAAAAAACAAATTAACTAAATTAATGCAAACTACTTTTTTTTGAAGGTTAGCAGAATTAACAACACATTATGTGCACAAATTATAAAGTGGCCATATTTAAGTTACCTTATGAAATATTGTCGTTAAGTGTAATTCGAGGATAACTTAAATCTTGAACTTGAGAATTTTACTAGATTTACTCTTAAGTTCCCTGAGGTTTGCCTTCACGCAAATAGAAAAATATGGTTGGGGCAGCCATATTCGAAGAGCATCATATATAATTGGATTTAACCATGTTACTATGATTCCCAATTGATCTCAATAGTATCATATTATAGTTATGGAAATGTTTATAAATTATTATATTATGATTCCTACATTATTCTCCCAGCAATTTGTAGAAGCTGGATTAAAAAGTTAGTCATGTTTTTTTTTAAAAAAGTACAAATGTATATTTATTTATTTAATAATTTCCACATTTAAATAAACTATTTTGAAACAACTTAAGTAATCAAATTGTGTTTGCGCTGACGATGTGTTATTAAGAATTTACATAAGTCATTATTTTGTCGCTATGCTATGTTAACATACATTTCTTATTCTAGTATTTAAAAAAGCAAAACTAAAATTTCTCGTTTTCAGCACAAATCTTATTTCGTCAGGAAAAATAAAATAATGGAAACATGTGATTACAGCATAAGTACGCCTTAAAATATTGTTAAGAATACAATTTCACAATACATTTATAATGATCATAACATGTTTGTAGCAATAATATTATTTACACTATAACTATACTATTTTCCTAGTTATCATATTATGATCACGATAAAGAACTTCGTCAACATTCATTGCCATATTATGATTATTGCAAAAATATTATGATTATATCGTACTACAGAACTAAAAGCACGTGTATATTGTTTACATTTTTCTTTCATATTTCTTAAAAAATTTTTGTTTACAATTTATTTTACATGAGTACAACAAATTTAAAAATAAATCACTTCTTACTTAATTTGTAGCACTTTTGTCTATAAGAAAACAATAGCTTCATTTAAGTGATGTGTGTCAATTTAACTTTTGCCTAGGCTTCCATGGTAGACCGGGTTGAGACTACCAAATTATTCCTTCTTCCGCTAAAAATATCACCATTACAATTAACGTTGTTTTTCTAATTTTATGTATTTTTGTTTAAATCTCTAATAGTAAAGCCCGCCTTCGGTCGGGTATATTAAATTGGCCATAAGTACGTCAAATGAGGGATTTATAATAAGAATTGGTAGCGAGAAAGCGTTAAAGTTAAAATTTCGTAAAATTAAAAAAATTAAATATTTCGAAATGAACACAATTTCCAAAAATTTTGAAAACATATTATGTGGACGGGAAACCGCTGGTACTAAACACAGAGTAAGATTGAAGCTTAAACTTTTTAAAAAAGGATACCTGTAAAGGACATCGTCTTAACTTAAAAACGTATGTACTGATTTTTATAAAATACGGCAAAAAAGATTATCTTAAATGTAAGCAAAGCCTTTAAGTTTAATCAATATACGTTGAAGTTAAGGTGCGTTTTCGCTTAGTTTCGAGTTTTCGAAATATAAAAATCGCCATATATTCCTTATTAAAAGCCAGAAAGGGCTAATTTTTGGAGTGCAGTTATATATTGGTAACAGGAATAACTTAAGTTATTTATTTTTTGGATTAGGTTTTGAAATTCGATCTTAACAGTTTTTTTTGCCCATATCGCCTAAAATAGGCAATAAAAAATATTGCTAGAAGAACATATTGCTTATTTTTATTGCCGAGCAAGTGGTACATACTTTATGGCCAAAACGCTTACGCCTGTTTGAGGGTTAAACTTATTTAATTTTTTCGGACTGACTGCTTCTCACACTTCTTTTCACAAAATCGTAAACAAGAATGATACCAAAAGCACGAAGACGCTCATAAAATGCAAACTGATCATCTTATAGTTTGGCGCAACTATAGTATGGCTGCAGTTAGGGATAATATGATAATAAATACTATATTATTATTGTAGACAATAAATAGAATAATATGATAACCGAAAAAAAGAGATTTCTACTATAACCTAATTAAAGCATCCATATTATTGGTGAGATATGATTGATACAATTATAATTTAATTGCAATTACCTTTTATGTTTGTACGAAACATAGTTTTGTGACCGCAATAATATTGCAGTCATGTTTTTGCTCTGCGTGCTTCGAAATTAAAAACATAAATTTTTATTTCATCTGTTCACCTTTATGTGGAATAATACATTTATGGAATATTGTGTATATGCGGTAGTTTTATATTGTAAAACTGCATTTGGTTTCATAAAAATTATGTCGCTTGACCAAATTTATCTTTTTATTGAAAATGTTTTTCAGAAAACATTTTTTTATAATTAATTAAGTGAGCTATGTATGAAGAGAGGAGGAGAATAATGATATATGTACATACCATATTTCGGAAATACCGTTTTTTTTTTACATTAAATAGTAGAACTAGTACATTTACAATGCTTGGCTAAAAATCTTGCTATTTTCTGCGTTTTTATCAAAAAAAAATTCATTAAAAGTTCAATATTTTTTTAAAATTAATTGCAGAGAACATTTTCTTTTCCATCACAATTTGGAAAATAAAATACAAAAATGTTATTAACAAAAGTTCATTTCTGTTATTGTTATTGCTATTTGTATCTAAAGTAGGAACATCAAAAAGGTTATATATCCAAAATAAAATAACTTTAAAACTATACTATAAAAAATTCTGGGCGTAATATTTGATTTTGATCGTCAAAGTGTTGAAAGAGAACTATGAGTAATTTCATCGCATTCAATGCATTTGTTTAAGTCACATTACTGACTAATAAAATCTACTAAATATCTTTCCATTTCTTAAAAAAAATCTTGATGTCTCTGAAACTTTTCTTTCCAATTTTCGTTTAAATCTGATAAACCGTACCCAACAATAATTTTTCCAAAATGTTTTTAAAAATAAATATTTTGTTAATTTTTAAATTACAATTTTTGCAATTATATGCTAAAAAAAATATTAAAAAATATCAAGTTTTGACTATTTTGTGAGTTTTTATCGTCTCCTGAACAATTTACTTTATGGTCTGTATACCCTTATTCCGGTTCCCTCTTCGTATGTAAAAAACTCTTCAGACTTTTATATTGCATTACTACAAAAGTTTAATTATAATGATAAAGTAGTTGAACAAAATACATAAGAGGAATTTCAAAAATTTTCGACACTTCGAGGCAAATTACTTTTAAAAATATTTTTTGTGACA
This sequence comes from Delia radicum, assembly GCA_021234595.1. Taxonomy (NCBI): domain Eukaryota; kingdom Metazoa; phylum Arthropoda; class Insecta; order Diptera; family Anthomyiidae; genus Delia; species Delia radicum. The sequence continues at coordinate 233,899,619 of CM037852.1, forward strand.
TGGATAACTATTTTTGTATGTGTTAGCCGATGTTTAAGCAGGTTAAATCCATCCGCGTTAACATGTATCTTTAACGTAGATAAAATTATGGCGGTTTTAAGTTCATAGCAAATTAAAACATTAAACTAACGGTTTTTTTCTGCGATTTAATTAAAGTTACATGATTTAACAGAGCTCATTGCATTTGTCACATGTCAAAATAAATTTTAAACCACCAAAATATATAAAACTACATTAAACAAATTTTGGCTACATGTATATTAGAACTTGTAAAGAGAACGCGAGCATTTTTTGCCGGTTCCATTATATTCAGGGACCGAAAATAACAGTTATTTTCAAATTTTTAAACAAAAAAAGCAACCAGAAGTAAATGTCGGAAAACTATTTCAAGTATACCATTTTGATCCTTATGAGCTAGTCTATGATAAAATGCATTGCAAAAATAAAGTTTTTTTTTTTTGATTTTTATTTCTTGAGCAAACATAAAAAATATTTTTTGATTTTTATTTTTTCGAGCAGAAATAAAAGTTATTTTTTGATTTTTATTTTTTCGGGGCAAAAATAAAAGCTATTATTTGATTTTTATTTTTTCGAGCAAAAATAAAAGTTATTTTTTGATTTTTATTTTTCGAGCAAAAATAAAAGTTATTTTTTGGTTTATACCTTCTCAAAAAAGCAAAAAACAATTGGATAAAGTGTTGTGGCCATACCAAATGGTTTTTTATAGCTTAAATTTTATAACATTGAATTTAAAATGGCATGAAATTCTTCAATAGAACGAAAACACCTGATTTCTGTGTGAATTTGTTCAAATAAATAAATCTGCTTACGAAATGATTTTTTAATTTGAACAAATTCACACAGAAATTAGGGTTTTTCGTTCTATTGAAGTGTATTGACTACGGCAAAAATTTTTTTTTTTGAATTTTGTCTTTGCAGAAATTAACCCTTTTATTGAAATCAGAGTATTTTTTTTTGTTTGAAAGAATTTTCTTTCTGTTTAAAAAAATTTAATAATTTTATAAATAAAATTAAACTTTAAAAATTACTTTATCAAATTTATGCTAATGTTTGAGAATAAATAAATATTATTTGTTTTGTATGATGCTTGTTTTTGAGCGATAACGCAAGAGAATGTCAAGCAAATTCCGAATTTGAGCAAATACTGTAAAACTCGCTTAAGACGACCTCGGTTAAGATGAACCCTCGGTTAATACGAACTGTTTTAAGCAGTCCCAAAAAACACGTTTTCATACAAATTAACATGTTTAGTACACTCTTTATCCGTTTAATGGGATAGACCTAATATGAATTTCATATCCGTGGATGACTTTATAGATATAGATGCTAATGTTTTAACGTCATATTCTTTATCAGGTGAAGAAATATTGGAAATTGTTAATCCTCCCGATGTTGAAAATTTGTCAAGTGATATATTCGAACAAAATCGTGTACCGAAGAAGCTGACAATCATATTGTGGTAATAGAAAAACTTATTACGATTGAAATCGTTAATTCAGTCATTCAGAAAAAAAATAACAGATTTTTTTTTTTTTTTTTAAATAAAAAATTTTAATTGAATTTTTAATTGTGAATGCATGAAATGCTAATTTTATTTTTATTTATGTAAAAATATTGTTTTTGTTTTAATAAATACATATTTTTTATCGTTAAAAAAAACCCGCTTAATACGAACCTCGCTTAAGACGAACTAATTTTTTTGGTCCCTCGGAGTTCGTCTTAACCGGGTTTTACTGTATTTAATTGATTCAATTAAATTTAATTGACAGCTTTTAAAATTTTCAACTAACCGATTTAATTAAAACCAGTAGGAAATATTTTTTTCTGTGTGGCTCAATAAAGTTTCTGAATGCCAAATTTATTGGAAATCGGAAGACTTAAGATCAGATTTTGGCTGATTTATCGTGGAATATCCGATGTTTAATACATACACACAGAGAAAATTTTACTGTTTGACAACTGAACTTCGGTTATTTCTACTAAAATTCGGTTATTACGAATTTCAGTAGGTTGTTACTACTCAAACATTAGCTTCCACAACAAAATTCGTTTAACTCAACTGAATTTTAGTTACAACACCCAAAATATGCAGAAATCTAATGTAAATATCTTTGTACGAACTGAATTTATAAGTTGTTACTATTAATATACCTTTTCAATTCGTTTGGCACTTTATTTTTCTGGGTGTAAATATGTACATTTTTCTAATCACTATGGCGTATAAGTGATAAAAATACAGTGACTTAAATTGATTAAAAATAACATATAAATAACATAACCCAAACGCCTGAATATAGCAAACAATAATGTCAAGACTCTAGATTAAAATTTTACGTACATTTGAATTGATGGGGAGTAACTCATTCTTCAGCTTTATATTTATTCTAAAAAAAACCGAAAACGTGTCGTGATGTTTTCGATTGCGATTAAACATGTGAAGAACTTTCTTCGTAATTTAACAACATTTTTAAAATATTTAAACGGTTGTCAAAAATACAAATAGCAATAGCCGGATTCATGTAACGTATTTTGGATTTGCATATGATCATTAAATTAAATACTGAGTTCATACTGAAATTTTACAATTGTAATTTTGTGTTGCGGAAATAGGACCAGATGGTGATTGGACGAAGGCGCATATAATATTGTGGCATCGTGCATACTACACAAAAATTTATAATTGCTCTGACTTGGCTCCTATTGAAAATATTCGGACAAAAGCTGACATGACAACATTTGTACATAGAGAACATTTTAGTGACAATTTTCATTAAACTGATGAAACTTTTCTTCACAGAAACAACGTTTTTTTGTTAACTAATGCAAAGCTTCATACCTATTAGGAAACAAGTTTTTTAATGCAACTTCTGCCTTGATTGACTGAAATTTTTATATTTCATTCTTTTTCTTTAAAACGATTATATAATTGTTGCCTGAAGCAGACGAAATATTGGAAATAAATAATTTTTTTTATAAATAAAGGATCTTAAGCTCGTTTAAAAGAAAAATAATTAAATAAAAGAAGATCAAAGAGAACTTAAAATTTTTCAAATTATATATTTCATAAAATTTATGAAAAACTTGCATTCATTAATATCACTCAGATAATTATTTTAGTGTATGAACTGCACCAAAATTGACGGATGCAATAAAGAGAGATATGGCACCTCCTATGCAACTTTAACTTCAACTTTAAATTGCTTTTTCTACACTTAAAGAAAATAGTCAGTAAATTCAGCAACATATTTGCTGGGAAGATCTTTGTCAGCAGCGGATCCAGGGGGACGAAAAATTGACAATGAAATGTCAAAAATAAAAATTTTTAATAAGAAAAAAATTAAAAAGAATATAAAATTAATCAAAAATACATTAACTTTTTTTTGGTGTAGGCACCTGTAATATATAGGAGAAAAAGGTGACACTGAGCTTTCTTAAATATTTTTGTATTAAAAGTGCGCGGAATAGAACACAAGAGCTTTACTGAAAAAGTCATACATCATGATATTAATAAAACGTTTTGATAGAATTTTTTTTGACAGATGCGATGTTGAATTTTATTACACACATTAAACTAAATTTTTTTTTTTTTTTTAAAGAAAAGCAACACTCAGGAAATTCTTCCTATTAATTAATGTGTTGCTTTCTTTGGAAAGGGGATAGTGGAGAGATGAAAGGTGGTGGAAGATGAAGGGCTTCAAACATGGCAACACTGTAATTGCGCGAGATTATAAGTCTTAGAACAGTTGTTGCTCGCCGCCTGATGAAGAGTTGGCGAATTTATGGAAGCTTTTTGTTTCATAGCCGTGATTCATTATTTTACTTCGGTGGGGTTAAGTGCTATGGGCACACCGAAGGTGGGCGCAGCGATACATATAAGTGATAGAAAACCCATTTATATTATTTTCCTTAATTGATGTTGTCGTCGCCGGGAATCGAACCCGCGACCATCTGTGTAACAGTCCAACGCGCTTACCATTACAACCACAACGCCCACTATACTATAATGAAATTTTTTTTTCATAAAATTTTATAAAAAAAATTAATTTGATTTCATAATATAACTCTTCATATGCTTAATAAAGCATTATTTCAGAGTTATGAAATTGTTCAACAACATTTACTATTTATAAATTGTTCATAGCAATTATTTCGTTTATTAGTTTTCAAAAACTTTCAAACATTTTAAAACTTTATTTTAAGATGTCAAGTATATTATATAAAGTGTCAAATATATTATATAAAGCTCAAGTGTCAAATATATTATATAAAGCTTTAGTACCTTAATAAGGTCTTTTATTAATTTTGAATTTTTTTGAAATTTTTTCATAACTTCTATGAAGCGTTTTCGTTGGCTCAATTCAGATTTTGGTGAGTTTTTTTTTGAGATTTTGGCGAATTTTGAAATATTATAGTGTATTTTCTGAACTAAATAGATTTTTAATAGATTCTTTTAATCTTGGAAATTTTTTTTAAAATTTTGGCATTTGTTTTTGCTTTACAAAACTGCACCAAACTTATTTTCAATTACACATTATGAAACTTCTAAATGAAAGTGAATTTGAAATCAAACAATTGTTTTATTGAAATTTTTTTTGAAAATATTTTTTTCTGTGAAGATACTGATAGAACCAAGGAATATTTAAAAAAAATTTAAAAGAAAATGCATTGCTTGTAATAACAAATTATTTTTAGTTTGTCAATTTTAGGATGGATAAATCAGGGAAATCGGCACCCTCGCATGTAACCCAAAATTTAAAAGTTTTTATTTGAGTTTGAATTTTAACGTATTTTTCAGACAATTATAATTAATACTATAATTAATATGCAATTTTATTTATTTTAATTGTGAAAGGCGTGGTAAAGAAGAATGAGTGTATTTTCTAAAAATCAGAACTGCATTGTAAATCTAAATTTTCTGAATCAGACTGCGCAGTTTCTGGTACTGAACCTTTGTCAGTGACCCTGTTTTTTTTTTTTTTTGAATAATGTAATATTTGCTATGTTTTTATTTGTTCGATTGAAATTTTCTGTGCAATCACTGATCGTTGTATAGATAAACTGATTTCTAATGCTACATGCACTCGCACTACCGTTAGACAGAGCGCTTCAGTTTTGTTGTGATTAAAACTAGTTTATTCAATACACGGTGTTTTTGTTCTTGCATACATAATCTCAGAAGTACGACTCCAACAACACAACAGTTCTATTTTTAGAAACTTACCTCACTCTAATGTCCACTGTTTTCCCATATGTTGTAAGTGATGCCTCATGTTGAACATTTTCTAACAAATTTGGAAACTGAATGTTTTGAAATTTTGTTTAAACATTGCTCCACATACACAGAAAAAATTATCAACCTAAAATATCTAATTAAAGATTTGATTTGAATTTAATTTAATTTGTTTCTAAACAAAGATTTAATTGAATAAATAAATATTTTTATTGACTTTTAAATATATAAATAGATATTTTATTTTAGACGCAATTATCATATTATTTTTTCATACACTTTATGCATAAATAGAAAATTTGCAGTATAAAATACCAAATACATTTGACGTTAACAAAGAAAACAAGCACACACACACAAACAGACTCAGCATTGCCAAAAAACACACATACCAACTTATAGATCACACACTTTTTTGTGAGTATCATATTTTTTTTTGTAGAAGTAATTTATAACCTTTTTTTCCTTCTTAATTTAATAAAAGGTTTAATTGATAGTATTATTGCCGTGAGAGGTGCAAAATCAATTAAAATATTAATTGATTTAATAAATTTTTTAATTGAAACCCGTTTTTTAGTTTTTTTTTTGTAATCTTTCTAAAAAGGTTTTTATATAATTTTTATTTAAATATTAAACAAATCTTATCAAACTATATATTTACAAGTGGATGTAAAAAATTACTAAATTTGTTTGTAAATATTTTATTATTTTAAAAAATATTTAAAATTACTTCTACATTTAGAATGTAAAATTATGGCAGCACTCATTCCCTTTTTTATTTTTTATCAAATTTTTTAAATATTTCAAATTAAGTTTTTTTTATTAAATTTTTAATTGATACGATTAAAAGTTTAATTATAACAAATATAATTAAATTTATTATTGTAGTTACAAACATACTAATTGATAATCGAGTTTTAATTTTTTCTGTGTATTTCATATTACAAACTAATTTCTGAATGTATGAGTTTTATAAATTAATCATACGCACCCTTGAATTTATAAAACATTGTTTTACGTATGAGTACTAAAGAATGTTTATTAATATTAATCATACGCGCCCATGCAAGATATATGAACTTTTAGCAATATTTTCACTTAGAAGAAATGATGCTCATTAAGTGTTGGCCACTTCTTGAATAATTATCCAAAAAACGGGACTGTTTACAAATTTGTTGGATAATTTTTGTATAGCGACATTTTTGTTTAATATCACTTTATAGACTAATACTCGTAATTTTTTTCAAAATTACGTGCTAATATCTGTTTATTTGCACTTAAAAAATGTTCAAAAATATCGAACGTTGACATTGAGTTCAACATTCTGATAATTGGGGTTTTTTTGTGAACGCTTGCCACATATTTTCAGTTTCTGGTAAATAAATTTAATTTAATTAACATTTAATTAAAGCAATCAAAAAAGTAGCTTAATATTTATTTGTATTTCAAGCGCCATAATTTGTAATTTTTTTGGCAAAAATATTTGTGAAACTCCATGTTATATATTTATATTTCAGAGCCTTATACACACAGAGAAAAATTTAGATATTTGCCACTGAAATTCGACTACTACGACTCAAATTCGGTTATGACGAATTTCAGACGGTTGGCACAACTTATCATTAGTCTTCACAACAAAGTTGGGCTAATTCAACTGAATTTTATTTGTAACACCTAAAATATTCAGAAATATAATGTAAATATCGTTGTACTAACTTAATTTATAAGTTGTTAGCATTAATGTACACTTTTCTATTCGGTTGGCACTTTATTTTTCTGTGTGTATGTAGCCCGAAATTACTTCGCTGTAGTGAACTTGATATGATGCCTTTATAAGGAAAAAGCTATCGTAAGTTTGCCATTGAGTTGACGAAACTTTGTTAAAGCCTATATGACACCAGCTTTTTGCAAAAACTTTACCAAAAAAAAACTTGAAAACTTGAAAACTTGAAATTTTTCACATTCCGTTTTCTTTTTTTAAAACATTTTATAGAAAACCCCTGGTAAAGTGTCCTGCCAAAAAGCAAGTGTCATATAGGCTTAAGGCAGAAAGTTGTTCTCAATAACCTCAAATGTATATGAATTATACACAGTTACAATATTATAAAAAGTCGATTTAAAACCGCAATATATGTTTTTAAGAGATTTCTCTCGCTGATTCCAAATTTTCAAATTTTCCCATCACGTCACAATTTTCAAAAACCCGCGATTAAAAACACGAAAAATTACGTTTTTTACCCATTTTGAAGTTGTGTACACAGCACATCCGAACAGCTTAAGCATTTCTATTACACTGATAAAAATAAACCTGTAAACATAGCAAACAAAGGCTACTACAAATTAGTTAAACTGTTCTTGTAGAAAAAACTGCTAAAATTAACAGATTTTTACTACATATTAGTATTATAAGAATAGTAAAAACAAATCAGTTGAATTTAAAATAGTCACTTATATTTGAGCTAAATTTAGGTAAATTTGCAAGTAACAAAATAATCTGCTAAAATCAGCAAACACATTTTTTTTTTTTTTTTAAAAAGAGAGGCAACACTCAGGAAATACTTCCTATATTTAGTGTGTTGCTTTCTTTGGAAAGGGATAGTATAGAGATGAAAGGTGGGAAAGATGAAGGGCTTCAGACATGGCAACACTGTAATTGCGCGAGGTGATAAGTCTTAGAACAGTTGTTGCTCGCCACCTGATGAAGAGTTGGCGAACTTATTGAAGCTTTTTGGTTCATAGCCCTGATTCATTATTTTACTTCGGTGGGGTTAATTGCTATGGGAACACCGAAGGTGGACATTGCGATACGTATGAGGGATAGAAAAAACTCATACATATTATTTTGATGTTTCTGGCACCGGGGATTGAACCCGGGACCTTCTGTCTAAAAGTCCAACGCGCTAACCATTACAACCACAACGCTAACCATTACACCAAAAATCTATTTTATTTTTAAATGCGAATAGAAGTCTGCGCTTATGAAATCAGCAATCGACAATTTTTTAGCAAAAATTTCTGTTGATTTGAGGTAAATATGGCAAAGTTTTTGTTAATATTACAGTTTTTGTTTGCTATTTTGAGTCTACAAATATTCAGTAAAAGTTTTGCTAATTTTACAAAGTAAAATGTTATTATCAATTAACTAAATTCACATCGAATAAATTAAATAAAACTAAAATTTTGTAAAGATAAGCAGATTTATTTGTGCTGCTCTTATTTTTATTAATATTTTAATAATCTGCTGATTTAGCAGTTTTTTCGGCAAGCTCGTTTTTAACTAAGTTTAGTAGCCTTTTCTGCTATTTTAAACAGATTTACTTCTATGAGTGTACACATTATGTGAAGTCCTTCAAATTTACTGAGTTTATATTGCACGATTGAGAATCCTAAGGAAATAATATACCCTTAAAAATAAAAAATTTTAAGTTTTACTCAACCCATTTTTGAGAATTTTTAACTTTAATCGTTTATTTGAATTGGAATTCTGCATTAATATTGTCCATTTAATCGTCAAGTAAATCGATCAGCATTTTTTACAGTTCAAAGTTAAAGAAGTTAGTGCAAAATTTAGTCAGTTTCTTGAATATTAAAAAATTTTGAAAAACGTCCATATGCATTATTTAATTCGAGTCAGGGTGTGTTTTAGGTTTTCCGACTTTGCCCGAAAGTGTTTTTCATCTATATTCAAATATTTTAAATGGGAGGCAACTATTGACTCCGCTATTAAGATCAAAATTTATTGAAATCGGCGAGTGTTCTTTATCTTCTGTTGTTATTAAATCTAGTGTTCTTTGAAATTTGAAGTTTAAAATAAAAGTTAAACCTAATCAACTTAAATGGATTATTTTTATATTTCCTCAATTTCATAATTCTCAGCTGTCACCAGCAACATAAAAATAAATGTAGTAATTTTTGATGATACAATTAAATAGAATAACCAAACATAGATACATATCCACATGTGATAATAATGTTTTTTAGCATAATTTTTTTGCTTGATATTGGGAATGAATTTAAGTCTTTAACTAGGCATATTATAATAAAGGTAATCACAGTTTGTCATATGAATTAGATAATTAAAAATATATCAGAAACAAAGTATCAACAAACATTAACAAACTTAACAAGGATATATTTAATTTTGTTTGAACAATCTGAAAAATGCTTTTTTTTTTTTATAAATAGAACTATAATTTTCCAAAGTGTAAGGACAGGTCCTGCACCTTTATACTCTATGTATGCCAAAACAAACATTTTCATTTAAAAAATTTTCATTACATTTTTTTCTCTTCACATCAATATACATTACACTCAAGTGCTAATAACAAGACATGAAAGAAGATTCAAAATAAAACCCTATTGACAGAACTAATTTTAACTAACACTTAAATAGAGATAACCTGCATTTGACATAAGGTAGATGTGATACTATCAGTGGGTTGCTATCCACCTCAGTCTCTCTCAATGTGCCCTCTTTTTGTTTCTTCATAAACTCGCACCTAGCAAATGAAAACATGTTGAAGACATTAAAAAGTTGAATTAATTTTTATCATATTTTTGAATAATAATTTAATAAAATGTTTATTTATTTAAAATTTCAACGATAAAATAAGCAAGAAAACATTTAAATCTATTAAATTTTAATGGAAAAGAACCAAATATAAGCAAAATGAAAGTGAGTGTTTTAAGCAACAATTTGTTATCAACATGTTACAATTATTATTTAGTGTAAAAAAAAAATGTTTTCATCAGCTGCTGAGAGGCGTGAGAAGTGTAGTCTATCTTCTTGTATATACTCCTTGATACTATAGCAGAGACGATTCAAACACTAGTTGATATCCTTTATGTTTTCTCTTGTCCTGTGCTCCTAGTTGTATTTGTGTGCTAAAGATACACAATCTTAAATAGCACTTGTGTCAAGTAGATGAAGATAAAATAAGAATGCAGGATTCATTTTTGTAAAAATGTTAATACAATTTCCAAACTAGTAAAAACATTAAATTAGGTTTATGAAGTTTATATTTTATAGACGTGAAAAGCTGAATTTTGAGCTAAAAAACTTTTTTGGATGTAAAAATATTAATTGTGTTTTAAAAAAAAGATTTTTGATGTTTGATTTTTGTGGTAGAAAAAATGTTTTGAGATCAAATACAAATGGGGTTATATAGTTGCAACAATAAATCGACTTTTCGACTTTAAGACTTTTGTAAAAATTATAAAAGTCGACTTTTCAACATTGTCATATTTTCGAAAGTTGACTTTTCGACGTTTTTCAAGTAAAAATTCGATTAATCATCGTTTTGTATAAAAACAATTTTTTAGATTGTCTTTTCTTAATTATCTTAAACCATTAAGGATTGATCATTTTTGAAACTTAAACGTTCAAATTTGACCTGAAAATTGATTTTTTTTGCACAAAAGCCTTCATTCACTTTTATCTCCAATTCTTAGTAATTTGTAACACAAAAGAATACACCTTAGGAAACTGTAATAGCGAACTAAAACACCAGAATATGCCCCCTGATTTATCTTATCTCATTGAGCAGATTGACAAACGTCTAAAATCATTTAAATCGGCCCACATTTAGTGAAATGTAAAGCTGCGAATGGACAATAATAATGACTGAAAAAATAAACTTAAAAAAAACTAAATTTAATAAAAAAATATTTTTTTTCATTGAAAACGTTTTTTTTAATAAAGTATGACCACACGGGATTCGAACCCGGGCCTTCAGGTTGTCAGTTAACCGCTCTACCATCTGAGCTAATGTCAACATTTTATACTTGATAGATAAGAAATAAAAATGCCTTGCTTGTACAAAATGTCATTACTTTCCAGCTTACAAAAAATCAAAAATAAGTAGTTATATATGTACTTAAAAAAAAGTGAAAAAATAATGAGTCTAAAAATAAGTTTTCAAAACATTTTCAAAACATTACTTTATATTTAAAATAATAACAAAAATAAGTACTAACTGGTGGTAACGCATTATTTTTTGTATTGAAATAATGAGGAAATTAACTGGTTATTAGTATGTCGTTATTATTCGTGTTAACGTAATGCAGAGAGTAACCTGGTGTCATTACTGGTAAGTGAGACAGAACAATGACATGTCATTACCGTTTCTGCACTGGGAATCGAAAGACCCTAAAATTAATTTCGTGAAAAATATGTAAAACTAGCAAATCTTTTAAGATTTAATTGAATATAATGTTTTATAACCGAAAATTTTTAGAGATGAAATAATTTGCTAAAGTTTTATTTTTGTACATGCAACTATTGCCTCACATGTAGTACAGTTTCCTTTTACATAAATATATTCTTCAACAAAAGTTAGAAAATTAATGTATTTTAAATGAGTTTTGTTAGTATATTATTCAAAAAATATAATATAACAAATATTCATAAAAAGATATTTGTTGCCTTAATTAGAGAACCTACTGTGAAGGTACAAAGTAAAAGTATGACCAAGGCATGTAGGTATTACACAAAACTGAATATATTTTTATAATAACTACATAAAGTTGTTTAACCTTAGGCGTTCAAATCATACTTGGGATTTTTTCATTAGCATTGAACTAATGCTAATGCCAAAAAAAATTTCATTACCATTTAATTGCAATGAAACTTTTTGCGGTTATCATTTGTTATACTAATGCTAAGGAAATCACACTAATGCCTAAAAAATTAATTACAATTGAGCAATAAAAGCATTTGTTCACAAAAAAGGGGAGTGTAAATTGCTTTACATAGGAATGGAACGGAGATCGATAGGAATTGTATGTTTATTATCACGTAAATAAGTAATAATAAATAAATAAATAAATAAATCACCCTATGGCTGTTTTATAAAAATTTATCAATCGGATCTCTCCCGTACCTAGCCCATTTATATTATAAGAGTGTATTAATACTTCTATCGAGCAACATTTTTGTCCATTTGGCCTATCTCGCTTAGTTTGGAGATACTGGGCACTTTAAAAAATCGACATTTTATAAAATGGCTAGTAACTAAGCGAAAAATCGCAAAAACGGACCAAGTTGTCGCAAAACTTACCCATGTATCACGTTCCGATAATTTAAATGTGTTAAGTGTTTCGATTCCACTTGTTCCCCGGTTAGTTCCATATCGTTCCAGTTAAGACCAATGTTTCATTTTATTATCAGAGTGATTAAATTGATATTGTTACGTACGTATTAGGGGTAAACAAATAATTTGGACACTGTTTCATAAAAAATTAATCTCTCGGGATCTTTCCCAGACATAGGCTATTTGTATTATGAGCGTTACTTAAAGCTCCTGTATAGACCAGATTTCATCGATATTCACTATTAGTTTTCCAAAAATCTTACTTGTCATTGTCAATGTAATTTGTTTCCTTTAATTGATGCATTACTTATGGTAATGAAATTTAAAATTATTGCCATCAATGAAATCAAATCAATGAAATTCATTATCATTATTAAAAAAAATACTAATGAAAATAATTCATTACAATTGATATCAATGAAATTGTAATGAAATCATCAATTCATTAATCCATACAATTAATTAGTACCATGTATGGTTTAAATATTATGAAAAAAAAAAAATTTAACTAAACTTCATTAAAATTAAAGCCAAAAGGGTATACTAATATAAAATAAATGTTTTTAAAAGTATGCTATAAAATTAGTTCACTCAATCTATATATACCTCGAAAAAACCCATAAAGTATGCCTTAAATTTTCTTTGCTTAAATAGTATTTAAAAAGTATGCCATAATCTCATTTTTTCTCTTTTTGCGTTGTCTACTATTAACTAAGACTTGTTTTGTGTGTCTATCAAAATAAAAAAAAAATTCTATATATTGCAGTTTTCTCACGTTTCTTAGACACTAAGCGGAAATTAAGCATTTCATTTGATGCATTTTAATGCCAAAAAAGTTTTTTTTCTTTTACATCTTCTTGTTTTGTAACTATCTGATGCATTTTCTAGAAGTATTATAGTCGCGTTTTTAATGTTTCTTTTTTACCTTCTTTTACACTTTTTTTGTAAAACGCGCCTGAGAACAGGCAACAATTATTTAAAGATTTATGCGGCAAAAATGTTTAGTATTTACATTTGTTTTAGTATTCAGTCTTTAGATTTTGATAATAAAAGGGATTAGAGTATAAATGTAGAAAATGCAACACATTGTACGGAATGTTTTTTTTTTTTTTTTGTAACAAAACTTCTAGCGAAATTAAAAATTTTATTATTGCCAATTGTTCAACAGCTGAAGTTTTTATAACAAAAATTTTTACCTGACATATTGTTTACATTTAATGCAAAGAAATGTATGGGGATACGAAGGAATCTTTTGAATAATTTTTAATATTTAAGATAAGTAGTTATTTAAAAATGTTATATTTTGAGAAAAAAATATAATTTATAAACCCTTGGACTACTACACATTTTTTGCCGAATCGATTTTGTTTTAATTTTCAGTGATATCCAAAACAATAATAGTTATTTAATAAAAATTGGTTTCCCTAGTCCTATTCTTGCCCTTCATTCGGCTGGCAAGAAATCTACCCATTGACTGCCATGCAGAATTGGCGGATTCAATTTTGATTGACGGCCTTATTATTACTGATGAAGCGAATTTGCATTTGTGTTAATATTTGTTTTAGGCACATCAATAATAGTTTTTGACACAGTAAATTTCATCCGTAGATCCCCACCTTGACCCAAATTTCCACAGCCATTGGCAACCATGCAGTTTCTGCGACCATGCATTTTCTGCCAAAGAGAATTGAGCTTTGTTTTGATTTTCGTAGTACACAACCAAATGATAGTTATGAGAAAAAAAATTGACTCCCTAACCATTGTTCTTGTCCCTCAATTTGCTTGACGAAAATAATTTCCCGTTTGACCACCATGCAGTTTCAGCGAAAGCGATTTTAATTGATGTACCTCTAGCGGTACTGCATCCATCCGTCTGGTATCTGGGCAAATTGAACAGATCCTCATATGCCGTGGGCAGAATGGCAGAATGGCAACATGTTTTCAGATTAGAAATTTTTCTATATAACTACATAATTTATATATAACTATATAATTTTTATAAGTTTTTTTTGCCGCATTGTTATAAAGACCAGTCATTATTTATGTTTTGAGTGACATTGTAATAAATTTTGGAATATTTTAGAATTGATGTATTTGAAACTTTATCGTTCGATCGGTCAGAAATTATGTACAATCGCTAAACTTATTTCTAGCAGAGAAATACATTTTCATATTTTTTCATCAACGTAACAAACAAAAATATATAGATAATGCTTTTTTATATTTTTAAATAATTTTTGACAAAAAAATTCCATCAAAAAAGGTTAAGAATTGATACTTTTTTCAATTGTTATTTGACAACTCTGAATACAAATATTTAAAATGTTTTATTCAAGATTGTTTCCCATGGTTTGAGTAAGGAGCCTAGGACTAGTCATAGCACTTTGGGTGGTGACGTCTTGCTGTGGGGAAGCTGGTCATAACTACACATGCCTGATTTTGTTACATTCGTTGACTGGGAAATTCTTGGCAGGGACTCTTATCTTGTTATTTTTCTCTTTCTGATTTAATCTCATATTTTTTCGCCATATATATTTCTCCGGGTATGGTACAATGAAGAATTTATAGTCTGAGCGCCATGCACTTGCCTTTCTGCTTGTCCAACCCAGTTCATCTAAAATTATTTTTTGTTATGAATTTCGTAGTTAATTGATGATTTCATTACAATTTCATTGATATCAATTGAAATTAAATTAATTTCATTAGCATTTATTTAATTAATGGTAATGAATTTCATTGATTTGATTTCATTGATAAAAATAAAGTTTCATTACCATTAGTAATCAATTAATTAAAGGAAGCAAACTACAATTGACAGAACACAAATTTGCTAGGTATGGAAAGACTCCGATAGATTAATTTTTTATGAAAAAACCACAGGGCGTCTCAATTATTTGTTCACGTAACCCACGTGAAAACACCAATTTAATCACTCCGATAATAGATTGGAACATTGGTCCAAAATGAAACGATATGGAATGAATAGGGCAAATAATTGGAATCGGAACACTTAACACATTTGTGTTGTTGGAAGTATAGCCTTTCGTTAAGACTTGCAAAAATGTTGTCCGTTTTGCGATTTCTCGCTTAGTTTTCGAGAAAGGAGCCATTTTACAAAATGTCGATATTTTGAAATGTCAATTATCACTAAAACTAAGCGAGATAGAGCAAAACGGACAACATTTTTGCTCAATGGGAGTATTAATATAGCCCTATAATATAAATAGGCTTGTTACGAAAGAGATCCCGAGTGATACATTTTTTAAAAAACAGCCACAGTGTGATTTAATTTTTTTACTTGTTTACGTGATAATACAATCATAAACATATGTTATCGGATAATAGGAAGTTAGTTCTCGTTCCATTTTTCCCGTATTCAGTGTTACAATTTACACTCCATTTTTTTTTTGTAAACAATGCTTCTTTTGCCCAAGTGACCTTGTTCCTCATTTTGCTACACCCAGAAAACAGTATTTGTCGCCAATCGAATTTTTCATTTGTTTGAACCGAGTTCTTCGGTTGTGATAACAATCAATTGATTGAAATAACAGAAATTCTGCTACGAAAATAGAATTTCGATTGCTACCAAAGAACCATTCGATTGGCTACAAATACGGTTGCCAATAACGAGGCTGTTTTCTGGGGGAAGTTAAATGAAGTTATTTTTGCCCTTTAAATAAGGAATAATTTTGAAACAACTTTGAGTACTTCAAAGGGATAACTGCAAACAGATTTAGAATCACCGTCCACTATATTTTCATTACCCAATACACCTCTACAAATTATTTCTGGACATATTTACTCCATATTTTTACCTGGATAAAACTTGCCATTAAATGGTTAATATTTTTTTGAAAGACGCACAATTTTCGTTACACTTTGTTTTAATAAAAATACTCATTTATCGTTTCGTTTAGATAATCTTATTAAAATTTTCCCAAAATTTGTTCTATTTTACAGATTGTTTTTGTATTAGCTGCTTTATTGGCCTGTGCTTATGCTAAACCTGGTGGACCTGCCGCCTATTCAATTTCAGCTCCAAGTGCAGATCATGCTTCGGTAGGACAATCACAAGAACATACTGTCAAGGGTCATTATGGACAAAATTCTCAATCAGACTACTCAAGTCAAGTGCAAACCGCCCACTCACAATCACATGTACAACGTTCCAGCAGTAGCAATGATGCTGGCTACGCCGCTCCCGGTAAGTAAAACTAACAATGAAAACTAAAATACCAAAGCAAACAACAAATAAAAATATAAACCAAATAAAAATATCCTAAAGCACTATTCACAAAATAAAATTTGCACAGTAAGAAATTTGTAATCATTTATATCCACCCCCACCCCCACCCCCCTGCTACAATATTATAAACAACAAAAATAAATCCATACTAAACCACTAAAACCAACCTTCACTCAATTATTTGCCCTCCTCCAAACAAACATCATTTGTATCAATTTGAAGAAAAGAAAAAAAAAGATATTTTCTTGTATTTATATCTAACCATTTGCAAATCTAACAATATAAATTAAGGTCATGTAGTTGCTGCTGCTCCTGTAGCTCATGCCATAGCAGCTCCTGCTGTGTATGCCCACGCAGCTCCAGCCATCTCACATGGCATTTCGTATGCCCATGCTGCACCCGCCATTCAGTATGCTCATTCTGCTCCAGCCTACGCTCATGGTGGTTATGCCCATGGTGGCTATGCCCATGGTGGCTATGCCCATGGTGGTTACTCACATGGTATACTTATGCTGCCGCCGCTCCATCACATGGTATTACTTACGCTGCTGCCGCTCCTTCTCATGGCTATAGTTATGCTACTGCTCCCGCTTATGGTCATGCATATTCTGCTCCAGCTTACTCTCATGGTGGTTACTCTCATAGCATTGGACATTCTTATGCTGCACCCGTTGCAGTGTCACATGGTTATGTAGCATCAGCTCCTACCGCCATTAAATATGCTGCTGCTGCTGCTGCACCCGCTTATGGTAGGTTTTAATATGAAAACAGGTAAAATCATTTTTAGGTGCTTTTAACGCTTTAATAGAATTTGCCACAATTTTGTATAAAATTTTCTTTGCACTATAGTTTTATTAACACAAAGTAGCAAATAATAATTTTAATTTAGGATTAAACAGAGAGAGAGGGAGAGCGATACATTTCAAACTATATTTTATTCATTTAACTTTAAATCATGGCCTTACAAGAGCGGAAATGAGGGTTCGGTTATATTCCAAACAATTGTTTTTACATATATTTTAAGTTTTTATGACACAGGCTACAAAGGCCATATTTAAGCTAAAAATTTACGAACATTTACTAATTTTACTAACCAGAATAATATTCCCATGGGATTGTTATTACTGGCCGAAAATGGACCCTTGTCGCGAAATGGAGCAAAACGAAAAAAAATTTTGGTTTAGTTATCACAGATCTGACAGTATTAAGGTGCTTTCCTGTGACGATAATGGCTACATATTCTCATACTCAGTTGTTCTAGTAGCCTCGACCTCTTCGAGATGTCCATTGATCACATGAGCCCATAGAAAGTGGTAATAGACCACTCCCTGAGATATCATATGCACCACTTTCCGCTACCCATTTCGCAAAAATTGTCAAACAGCCCAAAAAGAACCTACTATTACACAGCCTGTATGAAGCCACCGTTATTGCACACTTTCTAGAATAGTATACGTGGACTCATTATTAAACTCTCAGGCAATACAAGGAAGAATCCAAGGAAAAGATCCTTAACTGACGAGCCTTTTCGATCTGTGAGACAACTGAGTGAAGTACTGTTCATCAGAATTGCCCTTCAGATAGAAGAAATGAAGAGAATACAATTGGTTTAAAATATTTGGGGTACAACTGATAATCTTTACTTGATTTCCGAAAATACTACGTTTATTTACCTCCAAAACCTAGGCAAATAATTAATTAAGTTGAGACTAATATATGTCATTAGGCGCCGATGACTAGTGTTTATATCCTATTTCACTATCTCATGAAAGATTATGCCGCCAGCACCACCCACCTGACAAACATCTGGTTCCCCAGAGTTGTCAAACCAATACATACCAGAAAGTTAGTCATTATTAGGAAATTCAACGTCTTTACTTCAATATTTTTACTCTTCCATGAACGTCTTTTGGCCCTTCGTAAGTTGCGTTAATAAGATCTTAGCACATCTTTATGCTCCTCCCAACACTCAAAGCGGTCAGCAGTTTTCGTTAATTTAAAGAGCATTTTCAAAAAAAGATTGTCCTTGATTAAATCTTAATACTACAGATAAGGGAATGTACCCAGTTGTGGCCTGTAACCTTAACTAAACCATTCGTTTTTTGTTCGTCTTGTTGCATGAATATTTCAAAAACTGTCAATTGTCATCGAGTTTAATTTCCGCTATCACTACTTTAAAAAAGTTTCGTCTTAAATGTCGTTTCAAAAATACGCAATATAAATATAAATAAAAAGTGAATAACAAACAAGTTTTAAAGAATTTCCCAAATCGGATTTTTGTGAACGGTAAGCATTTTATTCACAATTTTTATAAAACAAATTGATTCAAACAAATATAATAAATAAAACAAAAATGAGGAAAATGTAATTTTCATAATGTTCCCTTTGATATATTTTCTTATTTTTTTTGATTTTTTTTTCTTAAAGTTTTAGTCTTCTTTAAATGGTGTACGCATCACTTCTTGGACAAATTTTCAACATGTTTCACAACAAAATATATACAAATATCGTTTGCTTAACGCAATTAAAAAAGTTAGTTCCGGTACATGCTCCCTAATGTGAGCTCTTTTGAAATTATTATTTAACTTCTTAAATTAGTTGCCACAACATGAGCTATGGCCAAAAGTGCCCGCTAGTTGGCCTCTAAGCTACTGTATTTGGATTTGGAATATTCCACTTAGTTTTTTTTTTATATAGCCCAAATACCAAGTGTAGGACCACATTAGGGAATATTTTCTTACTTTTTCGAAATTAAATTTTTAAATTCCACACTTTAAAATTACAAATGATTGCTGAATATCACTAATAAAGGGGTGTCCCAAGAAGAAACGCAATTTTATAATCTGGCAACATTCGAAGTGTCATGTTTGACATTTACAATTGCTATTGTTTGCTAGTAGAAGGTACGAGGTTAGTAAAAATGGAGCGCTACACGAATGAACAACGCATTCTCATTGTGAAATTGAAATGTTTTACAAATGGTTGAAAGTTTTGCGGCTACAGTTCGCAAATTGCGATCAATTGGGGTCACAATAATGCTCCAAAAGAGTCAACTGTAAAGAGATTAATGGATAAATTTGCGCGAAACTGGGTCGTTAGTGATGTAAAGACAACAACGCGCCATCGACCAGGTCGATCGACCGAAAATATCGCAGCTGTACGTGATGATGTCGCTCAAAAAAGGTCAAGCGCAAACAG
Source organism: Delia radicum (assembly GCA_021234595.1). Taxonomy (NCBI): domain Eukaryota; kingdom Metazoa; phylum Arthropoda; class Insecta; order Diptera; family Anthomyiidae; genus Delia; species Delia radicum. The sequence continues at coordinate 233,919,405 of CM037852.1, forward strand.
TCAATGGTGTTCGCGTATCGTGAAATGATAACCAGTTTTTTTTTGCCTAGAATTGAATTGAAGAAATGAATGTGGAGGGCATGTGGTTCAACAAGACGGCGGGCACATGTCATACAGCCAGAGAAACAATTCAATTGCTGCATCAGTAATTTCCCGGTCGTGTTATTTCGCGTTTTGGAGATCAGAATTGCCGCCTAGATCGTGCGATTTAACACCATTAGATTTTCTTCTTTGTGGTTTTTTGAAGTCGATGGTTTACGCGAATAAGCCGACGACGACTCATGCCTTAAAAGAGGAAATTGGACGCTGCATTAATGAAATACCGCAGCATTCATGCAAAACGGTCATTGAAAATTTCATAAAAGATCGCGTGCATGCCAGCAAAGCCGCGGCGGCCATCTGCACGATATATTGTTCCATACATAACCTCATTCTGTCTACTTTACGATATAATAAAGTTTCACGATTTTTTTTACATATCTGTGTTTATTTAAAATTTAAAAATGCGCTCTTCTTGGGACACCTTTATAATTATGTTTGCGTTAGAGCTAATTGCAATTTTCAACATTTAGGTAATTATTACCTGACAACCAGTTAAAATTATCAATTTAAACTTTACTTGCGGATGTGTATGATGCTTTCCATGGCAATTCCACCGCTACAGAAAAAAGTATATTGTATCAATGTCAAATTCACAGTATTCATATCTCCATCCGATACGAATAAAATTTGGGAGACTTTTAAAATTTTCCAAAATTTGGTCGAAAATTTACAGAATTTGCGCTCATTGTACTATATACTTATAATAATTTTACGGAAATGGGATGATTTTATAGAAAATTAAAAGAGAAAAAATTTTAGTATAATAGATAACTCAATTTATCTAAAAATCTGCCAAAAGTTGATGTGTTTCTATCGATGTAGACGGTTTCAGGGGGAATCTCGTATTTTTGAAGAAACTATTAGTTGAATATTTTCCTTCTTAAATATTATAATATTTGTATATTGAAGCAGACTTGGGCGGAGTCAATTACATTTAAAATCATTCACTTGTGAAATTTTCTATATTATTTAAAATTTCAGAACTACGCTCACACGTGTGGGTTAAACGCTTCCTTGGAAAATTTTTCAATTTTGTCAATACCAGACATGGGATATAATGTGTATTTAATTACAGCCAATTACTTTTTGTGTTTCAATTACATGTAATTGGGTGTAATTGAGTAATTGCCCTGTAATTAAATACCCAACTGTTTTTACTAATCCCTATGTTTGGTATCAACAATTTTACAGATTTTTCAAGGAAGCGATTAAGTGTGAGATAGGTCTGATATTAATAACGATATGGAAAATTTCACAAGTGAAACGATTGTGAAATGTAATTGACGTCGCCCAAGTCTGTATTGAAGCTACATGTGTATGAGTAATCTGTAATACATATAATCAAATCCGCACACGGTATGTACTTTTGATGTGCAAATATTAAAATATTAATATTCAGCAAATGTTTTCTTAAAACGAAGCCGAGGTAAAACTTGCTGGCACGATACAAAAACATATAAAAAAATATAGATATTTTGGCTGATTTTTTAGATACATTAAGTTTTTAATTATACTGAAAATTCAGAGTATGTATTGTAAAAATAGAAAATATCACATCTTATGCATATAGGACCGTTGCTTTTTAACCTCTTTATAAACGATATTCTCATATTATAGACCTAGGTCTATAATAGAATCTCGAGCATAAATGATGTTCGTGGTTTGCAACGTGATATTGATAAAGTTGTATGTTGGACATGGGAAAATGGTTTTAACTTTTAATACTGATAAGTTGTATCATATTAGTTATTATAGATGTTATTCTCCCCTTTTATCATCGTATAAAATTCAAGATTTTACACTTAAA
>CM037852.1:233921413-233941820 GCA_021234595.1 Delia radicum
TGAAGACTGCCTTGAGGCAGCCTTGCCCGTTAGAGGGTTAAGATAAATTAAAACTAAGAGTTTGAAATGGCTTAAGAGAATTAAAATTTGTCACAATGACGTGGAGAACACTTAAGGTGGATGAGAATTATCTGAAAGTAGGCAGACCTAAATTGGGAAATAATATCATTTAAAAAAAAATAACCTCATAAATTAAAATTGTTCGCAATTATCAACATTTCTAAACCTATTAAAAGAATTAAAAACGCCACGATTGAATTACTTTATTAAGTATTTACCCCCATGGTCCGGAAATTTATTTTGACAGAAAAAATACTGCGGTAAAATGAGGTATGTGGTGGGGGGAGTTGAGGCGAGTAAGGGGTTGAAAAACACTATATATCCACATTAGAAAACATGGTTAAAAAATAATTGAAGAACAAAATTAAGAGTTACGACTACACCGAATTTTAGTAAGGTCAAGACTCTATTATTAATGTACAAGTACAAGGGGGAGCAGTCGAAAAATTTTTTTTTAAGCGCTGTCGTTGCTCAACTAACAATTTTTTTGTAAATAATCTTTTTTATCTAAAATTTTTCCTATCTTAAGCTTAGTTTGCATGTTTAAAACATAAATTACACAGGCCGACACATTTTGAAAAAAGTCGAAAGCCTGGGACTGGAGTATACTTTTTTAAAGATTTCTGCTGTGCTGAATCCGAATAAGAATTAGCCCATCACATCAGATTTTCGAAATATCTAAGCATAAGTTAAAAAAAACCTCGTTTTTTGTCATATTCGGGACTTTATAATAGCGCGGCCTTCGCCTTCATTTATAAAATTTGTTACGTCGTCGTCGTCTGAATTCCTACCAATTGTCTTCAAAATAAAGAAGTAGTCTCTGTCATATCGTGTTCCTTTTTGAGATATCTTAACATAAAGTTTGAGAAAACCCGTATCATGGTATTTTCGCTATGTATGCAAAAATAATTGTTTCCCTACATTTTGAATTTATTTTACAGAGAATTTATAACAATGTTGTAGTTATACTTTTTCCCATAAAAATGTTATTGAATTGCTAGATATCTCTTCAAATGTTCATTATGTTCATTAGAAAAGCATACTTGAGATTTTTCATTAACATTGAAATTTAATTAGTTTATTAGTTCACTAGTAATTTTTAGTTCAATCAGATCAGATGTGTCTCTGTCACTAGTTCAATGCTAAAAAAAAGTTTCATTACCATTTAATTGTAATGATTTTTTTGTACTAATGCTAATGAAATCAAACTAATGCAGAAACAACTAAAATCAATACATGTACTGAACGAATCATACGAATGGTCAGCCAACTCATATATAAAAAAAAACTGCATAAATTTTTTTAATTCGCGAAAAGTTATGCCGAAAAAAAACGAGTATTTGATTTTTTCTCCTAAGTTACATTTTCATCTTTACATAAACTAGAAACCGAATACATTTCCAGATTTGATAATTAAAATTTTTCTCAAATTTGGTCCAGAGCACCGAAAAAAATGTACTAATTTGCAAAATTCCACACACAGATGTATTTGCCCAAAGAAAATGTTGATACCGATATTGGTAATATTACAACATAGTTTTCCCACCATATTGCAATTTTGGTAAAACACGAAGTAGTTTGAATTTCAATAAAAGCTGAAACACGTTTTTACTTAAATCGACAAAGGATTTAAATAAGTCTAATTGACATTTAAATGACAAAATCTCTGTAAAAACCAAAAAAACATATAATTTTTTAAAGATATCCCTGAAAAAGGTGTATATCTGGATATGCATTGACATGTTTTATATACTGTTGGACGCGCCTTAAAATAATGCTAATACTGTATACGTTATCTTCAGTTAAAAAAAAATATTCTTTGCAAAAAATATCTTTTTTTATAAAAATAGTCCACTCACGTGTGTTTTTTATACAGGTATAGAACTTTAAGTTGGCAACATTTTTGGCCGCCATTTTGTCAGCTGTCAAGTGATTTATGTTTATTTTTGGTTTGGCATTTCAACATTAATAGACTGAACGCCTGAATAACGCTTCCAAATTGTTCAAATTTATTTTGAAAATCATGGTTCTGTATGGAATACGTATCGCGCACTACTACTTCTATTTTACGGTCAACATAATCGTCCATCATGTTTTCGCACCACGTTTACTCTAAATGATAATATGCAAACTGACTGTTTGGTGTACTTTATGGGCTGGTGGAATCGTTGGTACGTACTTCTTTAAAAACTCAGAACGTTGCATTCAATGGTGACCGCTATAGAGCCATGATTACTGACTTTTTCGTGCATCAATTAAACACCATGATGTGCGGGAGCAGTGGTTTCAACAAGACGGCGCAACATGTCACACAGCTCGTGCCACAATTGATTTATTGAAGGAAACATTTGGTAATCGCATAGTTCCACGTTTCGGACCCGTGAATTGACCTCTATATCGTGCGATTTAACGCCACTGTGGAGATATGTAAAGTCGTTAATCTACACCGATAACGATTGACCACTTGGAGGACAACATTCGCCGCGTTATTGCCAATATACGGCCACAAATGTTGGAAAGAGTCATCGAAAATGGACCTCCAGATTAGACTACGTCCGGCCAGCCATGGCGGTCATATGGCAAAAGTCATATTTAAATTATAATGCCAGAAGATTATCTTTCGAATAAGTAAATTTCATGTCAATTTTAAAAATTCATCTTTGTTTTATTCCATTTCAAAGTTATATGCCTCTATAAAAAAACCCCTTTATTATATACCAGTGCGTCTTCAAAATGCTTTTCAATTAATACCAAATTTGCCTATAGTTTAATAACTTTTATACAAATATATTAACAAAAATTTACATGGGTCATTTTTGACACCACTTTTTAACCCCTAAACTTGAGATTGTGTACCTAAGAAAATATATGTATCTAATATTGTTTTTCCCTTTACAACATATCCTAGAGTCATTCAAATCTGAGGATTCACCACTGTGTAGTTTCCTCATCAGTTTTTTTGTGGAGTATTTTTTATGTTGTCAGAATCTATTCAAGACCATGTGTGTTTCTAAAGCGGTGTTTCCCCTGTTGATACCTGGCAGTTAGTGTAGACACAAATTCTACAAAAAACGTGAAGTTTTTCTATAATTTTTTTTAATAAATTCTAGAAAATCGCTTTAAGAATATTAAATTAAAAACAATAATTTATTGCAACCAATGAATTGTTGTTATTCATCATAAAACTAGAGAGTTTTTTTGTTTTTTTTTTTTCAAGTTAATTTTTAAATGTTTGTTAAGTTGTTCTCGTTTCTCGTTGACATGTTTAATATTATTATTTATTTTATAATTAAATACAAATTGTTTAAACGATAATAGGCCCCACAAAAAAAAACTTGTTGGTCGGTCTACTGCCGCAGCAGATACGGTATCATTTTTAGCATCTAATTAAAAAATATTTTGAAATCAATCTGTTTTGATAGGGGCCTGTTAATTTATCTCAAATAACCACAAGTTAGAGCTTAAATGCAAATAAAAATGTTAAACTTGTATGGGAATTAAAAACATTTATTTTACCCAAATTCTGAGACTGAGACTTTCAACCTTACAATCCAAAATGTTAAAATAGACCATTATAAACTTTTGGGTGTTTTATGATTTTTACTGGTCTGGGTTTTCAACCATTTTGATTATTTCAATATTTTTACAGTTGTTTTTTAAGAATCTACAAAAACTACAGCATTTCAGTAACATCAATTTTATGTAGTTGTTTCGAATTTTTAAAAAATCAACTACAAGCACAATAATTTAAATTGCGTGTTTATCTCCAAAAAACTTTAAAATGAGGCCATTTTAATTAAAAAAAAAAAAGCAGTTGAAAAGTTAAATGCTGGGCATTAAAAAGTTCATATATGATCAGATACATTTTTTATAGGATCATACATGGTCATCCATATTCGTACATACTAGAAAAAGGAGCCTACCTTCCATATATGGACAAATGTATTCATATATTGTCATTTATTATTTTATATGCTCATCCATATACGTTCAACATTATACATTTTTATAATTACACATTTTTAGAAAATTTTGTATTTTAATAAACTGGTTTAGTAAAGAAAAACAATATTTAAAAGTCCTAATTGCAATATAAAAGAAAATATAAAGAAAGAATATGAAAGAAAATTCTATCAGTGCACTATGGCCGAAATCTCGATTTTAGCGGCAAAAAGGCAATTTTCAACTTTACATTTTTACAATTTTTTGATGGTGTTCAGTACCCCAACATATTGATAGAAAAAACTGAAAAAAAATTTTACTGTTGGGAACCCTGTTTATGTACAAACTGCTGTTAATGTTTACATATTTTTTAGTACGTGCTAATACAAGTGAAGCAGCTAAATTTTATAAAACTAAAACTGTTTTTTTAATAATAGAGCAATTCCATATGAAAGCGATCACCTTTTGGACGACCCCTCTCCGATTTTAAAATAAATAGTCTCAATCGATTGCCCAGCAAAAAATAATGTACCTACATATTTTGTTTTTTTTTATAGTGACTGGTTTAGTGGTGGTGTTCACCACTGTCATGTGACAAAATTGAAGAATTCTTCATAAAGGACCTCATTGAAAGTTTTTTAAAAAAAAAACTACTAAGCGATCGCAACTAGTGATAGCTCGTTGGAAAGGTATTGAATCAGGCTTAATTGAAAATAAATTTTCCTAATTTTTCTTGTTAAATAATTAAAAATAATTCAATTATAAAAAATATAAAAACAATGAGAACAAGTGGTCTCCTTAAATGCTCTTCTCCTGTCCAAACAAGGAGTCGGGGCCCATTTTTTTTATTGCTTATTCTTAAAGCAAAAATTATGAGGATCCAAAAAAATAAAATTAGCCGGAAAATTTAAGAGCTTCTGTGGAAATCGGAAAATTTAATTTTCATGGGAAAATTTAAATTTCATGGGAAAAAGGTAAATTTCTGAGAAAATTAGGAAAATTTTATTTTCATTAAAGCCTGATTCAATACCTTTCCAACGAGCTATCACTCGTTGCGATCGCTTAGTAGTTTTTTTTAAACAACTTTCAATGAGGTCCCTTATGAAGAATTCTTCAATTTTGTCACATGACATGGTGCACACCACCACTAAACCAGTCACTATAAAAAAAAAAAAAATATGTAGGTACATTTTTTTTTGCTGGGCAATCGATTGAGACTATTTATTTTAAATCGGAGAGGGTCGTCCAAAAATTTGCCAATTTTGATCGTTTTCATATGGAATTGCTCAATATATTCTTGTAAAAAAACTTTGTAAATATGAGTTCTAATACTCGAGGTGAGTATTTTTACTATATACAAAGATAGTTTGCTAAATTTTTGTATTTCGTACTTATTTGGCGGTTTTTTTGTGGTAATTTTTTGTGAAATCTGAAGAGTTTATCGTTTTTCGTGGAGTGAAACTAAAAAGTCATGAAGTGTCATTGGAACTATTTAATGTGATTGTTTGTAGAAAACTCAAGTTTTATGTCATTGTAAATATGTATGCATTTGACTGCTAATATTTTGTAGAAACACTCAGGTTCAAAAATTCTGAAATATTTGAGTTTTGGTTGAGAAACAACAGGAATGTTTCGAATTACATAAAAGGAAATATTCCATACGAAATTGACAGTGATGAATTAAGTTAATATGTACTAAAGCTCGGAAGTTATCTAATTTTATTAAACTAAAATGCTATAAACAATCCAAAAATGAGAAAGCATTTGAAAATATGAATAAGCCCTTTGAAATGATATAAGCTCTATGGAATAAGCGCTTTGAAATATGGAATAAGCCTGCATGCGTGGATTCGTAGTTTTCGAGTTTGTTTTATAACTTTCATACAAGCTATATTTGAAAAAATGCAAAGTTCGTGGAACAGATGAGCAAGAATCCTGGCAGAAAAGAAACAAAAATTCAAAAATAGTTTTTTGCTTCAAATGGGGCTTCACGTCGATAAGCCGAAAGCAAATGGCAGCGGCAACACCAACGATGGCAACATAGCTAGAAGAACATTTTTTCGCACTAATATTTTAGAATCTATTACTGGTATAAATATTGATTTTTTGAAACATTTACACATAATCTTAATTGCTCTCTCCTCTGAATTTGAAATTGATGCTCAAAGGTTTCGTGCTCATTGCATTAAAAGCAGTGAAATACACAAAATGTTAGTGCATTCGTCACAAATAATTAAGGCTTCAGTAGTACCCGTAGGTTGCTATGCAGAAAATGCATCAGAGGCCGCGAAACAAATATAATAAAAAGATCGAACTGGTCACGCTCGAAAGGATTCAAGAGTGCACAACATACTTGACATATATTTCAAGTTTATGTTTGCATGAACGTACAATAGTTCAAAAAAAACTTCCGTTTCCTCGAGAAGTCATTGATCTTTTTAAAATGCCTGAATTACCACCATAACTGTCATTACCTTCAACATCTCAAGAAGCCCCAGCTGCAATTATAGTTCTGATTCTGATGTTAGCTTAGAGTCGTTAAATAATTATTCATTGGAATTAGAAGCGGATGAAAACGAAGAAACAGACCATGATTAATTAAGCCCTACACTCATAAAAAAAAGTTTGTAAAGTCAGCAAAAAATTTGCTGAGTCAGCAAAATTTTAGTCAGGAGGATGCTAGCAAAAAGTTGCTAATGTCAGCAAAATCTTTTGCTGAAAATCAGCGAGCTGATTTTTAGCAACAAAATTTGTAGATTCAGCAAAAGTTTTGCTAACACTTAGTAGATTAGAAATAATAAATTTTTTGCTGAATTTTAGTAGACTGAAAAAAACGCAAAAATTTGTAGAAAAATTGTAGAAAAATTGTAATTTAGTTAATTTATTTGCTGAAAATCATAAAACATATTTTGTGATTCTTTTAAAAATAATTTACTATAATAACGAAATATAACAATTTTAATTTTCCCACATTGACGACATGAATTAATTTAATATCTGAAAATATATAGAAATAAATATATATAACATAACAAAAATTTCTCTTCAACTACTTACATCAATGGTTGTCTTAATGATGCTATGACGAAACTTCCGCAGATAATTCTAGAAACGAAAAAATAACAAAACAAACGAAACGAAAAAAACAACTCTTTTTTTGCAATAAGAAAAGAAACCATACAAATCTACCTAAGATGTGTGTTTTTGTCTTTCTCTTTACTCTGTCTACATGTCTGTATATGTTTTTTCATGGTTGATTTTTTTACTTGTCTTGTTAGAGTTGTACTTTTTAATATCATTTTCCTCTTCTCTACTACATCTTGACATGCCGCGACATCTGCTTATCAGCACAATTTTTTTAGCAAAATTAATTAGTAAAACATTAGTATATTAGTAAAGCATTAGTATAAAACAGTTAAGTGCTGAATAAGTATAACAAAATTTTGCTGAAAACACGATTTTAGCAAAATATTTGCTAAAAATAGTATACCTGATTTACAAGACGTTTTTACTAACTTTTCTACTAACTTATTTTTTTGAGTGTATGTCTTCTGAGAATATGTATCCATTATTTTGTTATTTTCAGATTAATCCATAAGAATTTACAACTTCTTTAAAATTATAATTTTATGAATTAAAAAATAAAAAAATTTCTTATTAGCATATAATATTTTTTTAATAGTGGGCGTGAACGCCCATTTTTTCTCAAGTTTTTTTTGGCAGTATACAAAATTTGATAAAGCTAGCTTTTTGGTAAGTATTTTTGCCGACAATTTTGTTTTGGGTATAGGGAAAAAGGTGCGTGGCCCTCCCATTTTTTTCAAGTCACTTTTTTATCATTAGAAGTCCGTATAACCATTTTGGTGAAGCTAGCTTGCCAGGAAGTACGTTTTGCCACTACTTTAAAAAAAGGGGACGTGGCCGCCCATTTTTTTCAAATCGATTTTTTTTATCATTAGAAGTCTACACACACACATTTGGTAAAGCTAGCTTTTCGGAAGTATTTTTTGCCGCTAAAATCGCGATTTCGGCCATAACAACAACATTATCTTCTATTTTCTTTTTTAATTCATAAAACGTTTCATAAACGAGTAACGTTTTGAAAAATTTTGTGACATGAAAGATGATCAAATGATGATGCACAATATATGACAAGAAACGTTTTAATAACTCTTTTAAATACAGCGAAAATCGGGGGTGGCATGTGTGCACCAGTGGCGAAACTTCCCTCTTCTAATCTAAATGTATAACTAGTTTTGAAACTTGTTATCTGTATTCGACACAATTGGTATCAAACAAAAGAAAAACAAAGAAAAAGCGAACCCGTTCTAAATTATTTCGCTAACTTAATTAAAATCAAACAAATTTCCTGTGAATTTAAATAAATTATATTTTCGTGGAAATTATTATTTAATTTTTTTTTTAATCCTAAAGTCAAAGTTTAGAAATTCTATGATATGATTATAAGTTTACACAACAATGCAAAAAAAAATATTGATAATTTGTTTTTTATTGCCAGGTGAGGATTTTATTAAAAATACAATAATAGAATGTAAAAATACAGAGGCGATTATATTTCATATAGAATATAGATTAAAGTTGTTTACGATTTTTAAATTTTCAAATATTATGATAATACTCTGGGATCATGGGGCTGGTCTTCATGATTACAATGTAAGTAATTGAAAAGTTTCTCATTAACGCCGTTACGATAGGTCGGTTGCAAATCGATGATATGGTATTTTTCTAGAAATTGAAAGAAGTGAAAGAAAATGGTTAGAAATTTAGCAATATCGTCAACAAAAAAATTTGTTTAATTATTGACAATAATGTGCCCTCTAGGCGATTGATAAGAACTCGCCTTTAGATCACATAATCTTATTCTTTAAATGTTTTCAAATTAATTAAGTGAAAGAATTAAAAGTTGACCGTGCCGAATTTTGTATACCCTACATCCATTGAGATGAAAAAATTTTTTTTTTAAAACATGTTTTCGCTAATAAAATCTCGCAAACAAAAATTAAGAGGAAAAATTTCGCTAAAAAAAGTATGAGTAAAAATTCACAAAAAAAATAGTTTTGCAAAAAAATATCGTTTCGCGGAAAAAATTTCGCAAAAAAAATATTTTATCTCTTTTTATAGATATTCGTTTTTTACTTTTTTTTGTTTTAATTGTAAATTGTGGAGATGTCACGAATAATTGTTACTATTCGATATTAGGCAAGTTTTGATTATTCGGCAGAATTATTCTGTCGAATTAAAAAGCTTAAAAATCCGTATTTATATTTAAAAAATTGAGAAAATCAAGTTTTTCACAAAATATTTTTATTTAAAATATCAAACACGCCAGTGTAGAAAAGCATTACCATATAATTGGTTATACAAGTACATATTTGGTAATGGCAAGTACTTACAATTGTCATTACAAGGGGATATCGCTCAAAATAAAGACACATCACTCCTTTACACATTACAAAAAATAGAAAAATATGTAGTTACATATCGAGCCCTATCCGCCGAAAAGACGTAAGTAACAATTTCATAATTTTACAGGAAAGGCATTTTAAGTTTTTTTCTAAGTTTTCTTTGGCTTATCGGATTTTAATGAAATTAAAATATGTTATAAAAGACCAAAATATAAAGAAAACTAAACTGTTTTTTGGTACCAAATCTCACTTTAAGGGGTTAAACAAGGGGGTCTAATTTGACCCAATTTTACTTTTTTTGATTTATTTCTTTCTTGGTTAAGAAAAGTATAAACATATGATAACAAATTAAAGTCTTTTGAATTACGAATCCAACGATGATAAAACATGATCGAGCGTGTCCTAGATTTTGAGTTATTTGTAAAATAAAAAAGGACGTAAGTAACACTTTGCCGTCAGGATAGGCAATATTAGAGTTCATCAGAAAATTATAAAGTTTTCTTTGTTTTTGGGATATAATCACTTTTTAAAATGTTTTGGCATCAATTAAAAAATTCGCGTTGTTTTTTTTTTTAATTTGGCCCTTTTCCTGCAGAACAAAAATAGTTGCAGTTATAAGAAATTAAATTAACTTTTCGATTCTACACCAAAATTATTGGAAAAAAACTTTGTTCCACGTTTTTAAAGTGCACCATTTCATAAATAGAGTGGTTTGAAAGAATCATATTTTTAAAAAAAAAAAAAACTTATGAAGCACTTTTTTATTACACACAATCAAAAAGCATTTTTAGCTGAGAAAATTGTGCAAAAAATTATCGCTTTATAGTAACCTATTTTAAGTTATTAAGTTTTTTAAAATTCAATATTTGTTAAAAAACACTTTTTAACAGGCAGCGATATATGGAAAATGTTTTGTCGCATAATTCTTATATCAAAAAACTTTTTCCTATTTTTATTATTTTTTAAAAATTGGTACCTTAATAAATTTTAGCGGTTTGCGATATGTAAAAAATGTTTGTACTATTATTCTCAGTTGGTAATACTTGTTATTGTGTGTGATTAAAAAATTTGGAAAAACAGAGTTTTCCTTTTCCGTCCACTCCATTAACTAAACAGTGCACTTTAAAAACTGGCAAAAAAAAGTTTTTTTTTAATAGTTTTTGTCGTAAAATCGAATGTTTGGTTCAAATTTTATAAAAAGTTTCCCCTTTTTTGTCTGTAGTAAAGGGGAGTTGAAATTTTAAAAAATATAACACATTATAGTTTAGGCACATTTCCTTACTTTGGGGACAGTCCGCAAGTTTTCAGACATTTTCATACATCTGGCGTATAAGATGAGGACAATTGGTTCGATACCCCGCATACTTAGGGTACAATTTGGGTGTGTCCCTAAGTACGCGCTGTGTATACATATATATATATATATATGTATGCGTAGCGCATACTTTAGGGACATGGCCAAAATTGTCGCCGGAATATGCGGTGTATAGAAAAAATTGTCCTCATCTTAAACGCTAGATGTATGAAAAGGCGCGAAAATTTTGGGGACAGTCCCCAAAGTAAGGAAATGTCCCTAAACTATGCGGGGGAACGAATAAATGTCTCTGGACTATGCGCTGTGCATACATATAGGTATATATTAGAGTTAATTTTGAAAAATAGATTTTTGGATATTATCACTTCTTAGAAGGTTTTTGTATCAATATTTTTTTTTTTTATTCCAACTCCTTCCCGTGCCTATAGGCGACTCAAATCCAATAAATTATTATACAAACCAATAAATTATTTTGTATTCACTAAAAATTAAATTTTTAAACTTTAATAACTTTTGAACGGGTAACTACAAAATTAAAATTTTTGGACCATTTTTCTCAGATGTAAGTATTTTTTCATTGTATATTAACAAAAAAAATATTTTAATTTTTTTTTTTTAAAATTATTTTTTTGGACCACTCTAATTATGCATTCTGGTGCATTCCAAAAACTAAAAAAAAGCTTATGGGCCTAAGTTTTCCCGTAGAATCGAATACTGAAGTCAGATTTGACATATATTTAGCCGTTTTTGTTGTATGGGAAAAGGGACCCAAATCCGCGATTTGAGTCGCCTATAGGCACGGAAAGGAGTTGGAATTAAAAAAAAAAAATACGCCATTATTTTTTTTGATACAAAAACCTTCTAAAAAGTGATATTATCCAGAAATCAAAATCAAAAAAAAATTTGAAAACGAACTCTAATATATTATAAGAGTTCGTAAATTTCTTCTTCTTCCACATGCGCCGGCGGTGGCCAAAAACGTTTATTTAGGGTCCCTTTTACTTAAGACCAAAATGGGGATAATTTATATGAAATTTGAACCTGACATTCGATTTTACGCCTAAAATTATTTTAAAAAACTGGTTTCCCGGTTTTGTAAGTGCACCGCTTAGTCAATAGACTGGACAGAAAACTCAGTTTTTTCAAAAACTTTTAAAAAGAAATTTTTTAATCGCACACAATAAAAATGTATTACCAACTAACATTAATTGTACAAAAATTTGTGACATATCGCGAACCTGCTTAAAACTTATTAAGGTATCAATTTTGTTAAAAATAATAAAAATCTTTTTTTACCACACGCAATGAAAGAGTATTTTGAGCTAAGAAATGGTGCACTTTAAAAACGGAGAAAAGTTGTTTTTAAAATAATTTTTGGTGTAGAATCGAAAAGTGAATTCAAATTTCATATAAATACAGCTCTTTTTGCTCTGCAAGAAAAGGGCCCCTAAATCACGCGTTTTTTGGCAGTCGCGCGCTATGTGTTAAGGAGGTGAAATTTTTAAAAAAATAATAGCGCCATTATTTTTTTGATGCCAAAACATTTTAAAAAGTTGATGATATCCCTAAAACAAAGAAACTTTGTACAATATATATAAAGGGTCCGCCAAATAACTTTTTTTTTTGAAAATGCTATAAAAAAAAACTACTGAATATTTTCCGGTTAATAATTTAAAATAATTTCATTCAAATGGCTGCCTCGGCTGGCCATGCAGTAGCCTACACGATCGGTCCTCCTCTTCAATTTTTGTGAACAAAAATTCGTTCAACATGGGCCCGATAACGATCGCCATTGACGTAACGGCCAACTCCTTGCTCATTTTCGACAGAAAAATGGCCCAATTATGCCTCTGGACCAAAATCCGGCACCAAAGAGTGACTCGTTTTGGGTGTATCGGCACACATTGTGGCAACATTACCATGATTTTCAAAGTAAAGTCGCAATATTTCCCAGCGTTGTTCAAGCGTATACACAACCATATTCGTTCAGCGGAAAGATAAACTAATTATCTGTCAAATCAGACATGAGCTAAGTGTTACCATTTCACGAAATAAGCACTAGTTGAAAAAAAAAACGTTAATGGCGGACCTTTATATACTATAATAGATATATACTTTGTGGGGTCTTAGAACTATATTTCGATTGCAATGAAACGGAATAACATTATCATTCATATATTTTTAACGCGCGCGACTGACACTTTCCCGACAACATATTGGGCGCTTGAAAATTATTCAATATACAGGAAACATAGCTTAATCGCATTGGCCATATAGTGATAGTGATATTTTCGATGAGTTACAAATGGAATGATAAACTAATTCTGCTGCACAATTGGTATGGAGGGTATAAAAAATAAACCCCGCTAATTGCCACCGACAACAATTTCAGTATATTTAAAGTTTTTTTCAAGTACTTCCCCATGGACGCTTTGTTTCACTGTTGAACTTACCTTAATATCACATCATCTTGTTTATCAAATGTATCAAAGAAATTGAAACTTTTATCATTTTCTATTTGTTCTGTTGCAGAATTGGGCCAAAACGTTCAAATATGGTATCAAAAGTTTTACGAATGCGTTTCATGATGTTCTGGAGATACATTTGAGTTTACAAATACAGCTCCTCTGAAGACTGGCTTCTATATTACAATGTTTGTATCTTCAAATTCAGCTGGTTAGACGATTAGGACAGTATAAGAATTTCTTCTGAATTTTTCACATATACAGATGGAATCAACAATATGGATGTAGGGTACCAAATCGGCTGTTTTAGCAAGGGCACAGAATATCATGATCCATCATAAGATTAAAAAAGGTGGAAGCATGGGAAAGCAACGATGTTTTAGATAGATCGACAAAACTTGAAAATATAAAGAAGTTGATCAAATTTGATTTAGTTCAAATATTCCATAATCAGTTCCAATGAGAAGTTATTGAGAAAATTCACAATTCCTGGGTTTTAAAATTAGCTTAACTTACATGGGTGGCCTCTTGTAAATCAATTAATGTTTATTCCTTGGAGCCACAGCAATATACAAACTATTATCATCTTCTTTGGCAAAGATCATGGCAATAAACCACACCTTCTTGCCTCTTTATAATCATGTCCAGTTAATACAAACCATATCAGATGTACCATCTCTACGGAATGTATACAATTCTCACGTTTATCTTTGCGAACACATTCCAAATTTAAGTCTATCGAATTATTTCGGGCCACATGTACAGTATGAGTACATTTTGAGAAATCACATCCGTATAAGTACACAAATGCAATGGCTTCTACGCGTACTTCATAGTCATAGTTAAAATATGGTGAATTAAATTTAAACGGACGTATAGATTGAGGAAAGGGATTTAATATAAGTGGGCGAAAATATTGTCCAGTAGTTATTGCCATTATGGCGAAGGCGATTAGTAATTTAAGCATGTCTATCTCGTTCTATTTGGATCATAAACTTTAAAATTTCTTAATTTTCTAAAGTATTTATAGGTTTACAAAAATAATTCACTAATCTATTTTTAATTACTTTCATTTAGTAATGGAGGAAATATATTCGAAAAAATTTACAAACAAATCTAGTTTATTTTAAATATAAATATGAAATATAGATCAAAATGAATAACCGGGTTTTTTTTTTGGCATTATTTACTAATTGCTAATGAAATTTCAATGCAAATGATTAAATCCCGACTATGTGTCAAAGAACTGTTTTGGTTTGACTAGTTTTGACACCGTTAGAGGGTGATAAACTCAGAGAATTTTAAACGAAAATGGTTAAGCCAAAAATGGGTTTAAAATTTAAATTTAGCAGCAGGTTTGTTATAAGAAGACTGTATTCGACACTAACGAATCCTCTGTAGACGAATACGTTAGAAAATGGGGTTTTCTAAGGGCAAAATCAAAATCCACATAACATGTCAAATTTGAAAACGTTTGTGTCCTTTAAGTTGGATATACATCGATGTTGTCTAATTACGTTAAAATTTTAGCTAAATAAAGGGGTCCGCGCCATCTAACGTTTTTTTTTTAACTAGTGCTTATTTTCGAGAATGGTAACACTTAGCTCATGTCTGATTTTGACAGATAATTAGTTTTATCCTTCCGCTGAACGAATATGGTCCGTATGGTTCGTTATCTTGTGAAAAAAGTGAAAGAAACTGGCATCCTCATCGATAAACCAAAGCGTGAAAAGCCAAAAACAGTGCGTACACCCGAGGAATATTGCTGCTGTGGCAGAAAGTGTGCGTGAAGCGCCATCAACATCAATTCAACGTCGTTCTCAACAATTGAACATTTCGGAGACATCATTGAGACGAATTTTGCATAAAGACCTTGGTATGACGCCATACAAAGTCCAATGGTTCAGGAGTTAAAAAAAAGAGTTATTTGGCGGACCCTTTATTAAGTATTAGTTTAATTAAATAAAAAGAGGATTATACTGAAAACTTTTTGTAAAACCGCAATAGCGTTTATAACGCAAAGACTAGTTTAGCTGCTTAATTTTAAAATGATGTCGCATTTTAAGGAGCGCCGATCGAAATTTGTTTACATTTTATTTATTTATTTCATTTCATCTACAGAATTTAATTCTTACAGATTACTAAACTAGAAGAAAAACTTAAAAACTAATTATAATGTTTAAATAAAAACAACTTAAACTTATCTTTATTTACATTAAAGTTTAGAATTGGAGCAAAACTATTACATAAGTGTAAACATCTTTCAATCGGCTCATTTTCGGCGTAGTTTGTTCTATGAACAGATTCTTCGAAAATCCGGTTTACTCTTAAATCTCTTGGAGGGCGGTATAATATAAAATGATCCCTAATTTCGGAACAGTTTATTTCACCAGTTATAACATTATAAACAAACATTATTGCGGAATATAACCTACGATCTTCCAAAGATTGTAAGCCTAGTATTTTCCTCCTAACATCATAGGATGGTAAATCATAAGGCCAAATTAATTTCAAGACCGATTTAACAAAAATCTTTTGAACACGTTTCAATTCGATTGTTGTACCTATTTGATTCGGACACCAAATAATAGAGCAATATTCCCAATTTACATACGGACCAACGAAATAAACAACGTTTTAAGCGTATAAGGATCTTTAAAATCCTTGGAATTTCTCCTTACAAAGCCAAGCATACTATAAGCCTTAGAAGTTATACAGTCTATGTGGCTAGAAAAAGACATTTTTGCTGTCGAAAATAACTCCTAAGTCCTTCACCTCAATTGAACGTGTAAGTGAAGAACCACCTATATCATAATCGACAACTAAAGGATTAAAACAACGAGTGTAGGACACTGTACAACATTTAGATACATTTATCCCTATCTCATTTTCGATGCACCAATCGGATAAAACTTGTTATATCAGATTGCAGTTTACTGCAATCATCGATATTAGATATTCTTGAATATATTTTCAGTCATCAGCAAACAAAAGACACTTTGAATATTTTAAAATTAACGGTAAAATCGTTAATGAATATAATAAAAAGTAAAGGGCCAATGTGGGGTTCCCTGGGGAATACCAGAATAGGCGTCAATTAAACGCGAAGAAAAGAAATTGCCAATTGAAACATTAAGATATCTGTTTAATAAAAAATTTTTAAAAAAATTTTAAAAGATTGTGTGATAATCCAAACCTGCTAAGTTTCCGCAATAGAAGATTATGACTTACGGTATCAAAAGGCCTTAGCAAAGTCTGTATAAATAACATCGCACTGGGATCTTACTTACTCCATTGAGTTAATAATATCGCGGATATTAACATTAAATTCGACATAAAACCATGCTGACAAGCGGAAATTGACTTTCGACATGATCAAAAAGTTTGTCCTTTATAATCCTATCAAATATTTTCGCGAAAACGCATTGTTTAACTATCGGTCTATAGTTAGTGACTTGGCTACGATCACCCGATTTAAAAATGGGGACAATGGAGCAGAATTTCCAACTATCCAAAAACTTACCATGCTTGACTATACATGTATTAAAAAGAATAGAAAAATTGCCGTAACAATATGTTGTGAACATTTCTAAAGAATAAAGAAGGATATGACCAACGGAGCACTTAGTTTCATTGTTTAAAGCACTTATTGCATCCATTACATCCTCAAACACTAATATTGAAATCTAATAATATGCCAGAATCCTGACCGGACTGAAAGTTATTACTAATAGAAATAGGCTTTACAAAAGTGCTTTGAAAATAGTCCGCAAAAATAAAAAAATTAAAAAAATTGTCTGTGTGCTGAACACGAGTCGCTTTAATGGATTTTGAGAAATCGTAATATATTTATATCGTAAAAAAATACTGAAAACTATGTATCAGATGCGTGCGTATCAAACCAATTAAAATAAAAAGATTGCACTGTAAGAAAAGTCCTCAACTTTTGAAATTACGTACTTACGGCCCACGTAAACTTAAGTTTGGGTCATAGTGGTATCTCTGTAGTGGTATCTTCGTTTTAAAAGATTATGTCAAAATACATAGCACAGAAAAAGTTATTGTCAAAAAAAATTTTAATTCAAACTCACTTTTAATAAAATGTTTAATAATATGTATTAACTGTTTAATTGAAATTGAATTTGGTATAATATAAATTTCCAGTTTTTATAACGTATAATAACAACATCGTAAATAATTGCAAAAATTTTAAAAAATCGCAAAAATTAAAAATAGTTTTAAAGTAAAAATTCGTGTTTTTTTTTTATTTGGCGAGTATTTCTCAATTTTATCAATTTGTTTTTAGTTTTAAAATTTTCGAATTTTAACGTTTTTTATTTTGGAAATTTTTTTAAATTTCTGCAATTCGGGATTGCTGGTTTTTTTCTTAACGCTTTTGGATATTTTTTTTAAAATTGGTGGTTTTTCAAATGTTTTCGATTTTTGTTAAATTTGGAGATTTTTTTAAAATTTTGGTGATTTTTTTTTTTTAAATTTTGTAATATTGGCGATATGTTTTTTCATTTAAGCAATTTTTTCCCCAAATTTTGGCGATTTTTTTTTTAATTTTAATTTCATGTTTATCTACTAAAATTTTGTTTGAAATAAAAAACAATATTCAATTAATTTTTTACAGTTTTATTAGATTTTTGTTTTATATACATCGAGATTATTTTTATGTATTTTCAATTTATAACGAGCTTTCAACCTCCGTATATTTACAAAAATAAAGCAAATCAAAGATATTAGCTAGGTTGATACTAGTATTTCGATCTGGCTAAAGATCTCATCAAATTTTTAATAGATTTGAATAAAACTATAATTGAAAATAATATCAATAAATAGTTACAAATTATTTTAATTGTTACTACAATTTCCTCAATAGGACCGAGGTCAATTAAACTTTTAACTGAATCAACAAATATTTTAATTAAAAACTCAAGTTTAGGCTTTTCTGTGTAGACAAATTTAATTTTTAGTTTGTATTGTCTGAAGCAATTTTTGATTATATTTTAAGGCAAATATATCGAAATATTTTATGAAATAACTTTATTTATTGCCTTGGTCGCAAATCAACTCTAACAATGATAGCCGCCCATTTGCAGGAGATGTTTTCTAATGAAATTTGATGATTCCGACCATATAATACTGAACTTACAGGCATTTCCTATTTGATTCAAGTCAAAAATAAATATAATTATATTAAATTTATCAATAACAATGAGACTTCCTAACGACTTGTACTAAGTTTTTCAGTTTGTTAAATCATTTCGGGGGGAGGGCTCTATCCCCCTCTCCCCCCCCCCCTTAAATATTTATTTTAAATTGCTTTGAAAATCACTTTGTTTTGTTGGATATCCAAATTGACTATAGTTTGATCGAGCTCGAGCATTTTGATTTTGTTTAATTAAAACTCAAAGGTCGAATAAATAAAACTTTTAATAAAAAATATGTAAAAATAGGTAATTTTATTTTCAGTTTTTGAAACTTTGTACTCTTGTTAATAGAAATATACAAGCGATCCTCTAAAAAAAACCGTGTTTTTGTAAAGTAAAAAATTTTTTAGTATCGTGTACATGAAAGTGGGTCGAAACACAACAATTTTTTAGTGGCCTCCTAAAAATGAACTCTGACATTTTTTTATGAGGATTCCCAAAATATTTTATTTTCTAAGAAATTCCTTTTCAAAATTGGAACTTTTTTTTTTAAAAAAAAAAAAGAGAAGCAACACTCAGGAAATTCTTCCTATTTATTAATGGTGTTGCTTTGTTTGGAAAGGGGGATAGTGGAGAGATGAAAGGTGGTGAAGGATGAAGGGCTTCAAACATGGCAACACTGTAATTGCGCGAGATAAGTCGTAGAACAGTTTTGCTCGCCACCTGATGTCAGAGTTGGCGAATTTATTGAAGCTTTTTTGTGTGATAGCCCTGATTCATTATTTTACTTCGGGGGGTAAGTGCTATGGGAACACCGAAGGCGGGACGCTGCGATACATATGAGGGATAGAAACTCATATATATTATTTTTCTAAATTGATGTTGTCGTCACCGGGAATCGATTACACCACAACGCCACAAAAACCATAAATTTTATAGTCTTAATGCACCTATGTCGCTTTTTCGCAGAATTTGAAATGATCTAGTGTGTGAAATTGTTTCGAAAAACTTGGTTTTTTATATCGTGTGAAGATATTTATGTTACCTTATTTTTAGCACGAAATCCAATTACAAAACTATTTTATGTTTAAAATTTCTGTCAACTTCTATTATGCTGTTGCTTTTTTAGAAAAAAATTAGGCATTTTTACGCTTTTTACAATTTTTGTTGAGCTTTTGCTTTCAAAAAGTTGGCAACACTGTTATCTACTAACTGCGTAGGTCACAAATAAAAAAACCTTCGCTGGTTGCGTCGTAATTAAAATAACACATGTTGCACTTATTTCAGGTGGACGTATATGTACGGCCGTAGGCAACAGAATAGAGTATTGTTAAAACGTTTATATCGTCTTACGCAGCAGTGAGGTTAATATATTTGTCAGATTTTTTTAATTTGACTTGTTTTTGACGCCACGAAGAATGGCGCTAAGCTAAGATAGTTTTAATCTGAAACGTTTTACAACATTTTATTTATTTTTTTTTTAATTTGGAGATATATTTTAACGTAATGTTTTTATGTTACTTCATTATACACTGAGCGAAATATCTGCCTGTTATTAATGAATTTTTGCAATAAATCAATGAGATTGCGCTGGATTTGGTCCATTGAAATTTTTAATTAGTTAATGCAAGTTTTCGTAAAATTGTATGCAAAATTTTATTTTATTAATTAAAAGTTTAATACACTCGTAAAAGGTCGAAGCTTTTCATTAATTAACGAAATTTTGTATTTTGTGAAGGAATATTTCATTATTTTTGTCCAACAAAATTCTCTCTAAGTTTTTGGGATGTCAGTTAAACTCGGTTTAGTTAAACCGACAACGAATTTTGTCTGTCATTTCCAAGTTTATAACAAACTTGTCGGAACCACTTTATTTCGTTTAAAATGTTAACCTTTATTCGAACACAATAATATGAATCACATTTTAGAAGCAGTTTACCATTTAAATCTTTGTTGATCTAAGTTTAAAGACAATCTACATCCCAAAAACTCGGCCTAATTATTTGGAATTAGTTCAGAGTTTTTCAAAATATTATATTTTTT